>NTPY01000111.1:24494-41620 GCA_002922825.1 Brachionus calyciflorus | reverse complement strand
ATAAATTTAAGCTTCCATTTTATGTTTTTTTATACAAAATTTAATTTTTTTCGAATAACAAGGGATCATTAAAATAATTTTCAAGTCGAATTTGAAACTCAAACTATTAGAAAATATATTATTTTTTATCATCCTGATAGTAATGTAATTCTTTAAAGCAATAATAAAAATTAAGCCTTCTTAGTGTTTTACACTCGTTTTAGAAAATAATCTCCGTGAATTGAAATTTAAAATTTCTAGAAAGTTTATTTTAAGGTTTATTTGAGTTTTTCAATTATTCTAAACTATGATTAAATTTAAAATAATAAGATATAAAATTCTTAAGATTTATGCTTGTTATGAAATTTTTAAAGAAAGATCTATATTTTGATCTCCCTTTGAAAACGATATATATTTTGAATCAGAAATAAAGTGTTACTAAGTGTTATTATTATAATTTAAGTGTTACTATTCGTAAAACATAATAAGTGTTGCAAGTGTTACAAGTGTTAGTGTTGCAGAACTTTATATGAGTAAATTTATTATTAATGGACAATTAGATTCAATGATAAGTTTTAAAAATTTAAATTTTATTCTAAAATGATTCTACATTAAGTGTAGAACAATCTACAACCTTTCTATTTAAATTGAATTTGATAAAAAATGAGGACCAATACTTTTCCTAGAAAAGTTTCATAGAAAAAAAATTCATATAAAATACCTTTCATAGAAATTTTTTTCGTAGAAAAGTTCTAAAGAAAAAAAAATTATCATAGAAAACTAATTTCAAATAAACTTGTAATTAAAAAAACAAAGAAAAAATTTTTTTGAAGAATTTGCTCAAATTTTAGAGAAATATATCGAATTTTGAAGTCGATCGATTATTATTAACGTAAATGCTCGATTTTTATGACATGTCATTATAAAAAATAGTGACTTGTCACTGTATAATCTTTTTAATTTTATAACACTCTGTCATATAAACCGAATACTCTACTTTTATGACATGTCATAAATATCGAGCATTTACGTTATTAAATAACATAATTAAAAATTTTAACCATTTATTTTATAATTATGAACTATTGAATTGAAAAGCTCGAATAAGGAGCATTTTTATCCGAGTCCATTAGAAAATAGACTGAGAATTTGATGTAAAAATGATGAATTTATTGCAGATTAAAATTTGTAAAGGGTTGGACATTGAATTCAAATTGGAGGTGAAAATTGCGCATAAAATGAGATAGAATCAACCAAACTTCAAACTGTTAATTTGTTTCTTATTTTTAGGGCTAGATTAAATTATTTTTGTGAAAAGATCTTTCGATAACTTTTTTGACACGATTTTTTTATTCAATCTTTTTTTAAAAATTTCTATAAAACTTTTCTATGAAAATATTTTCTAAGTAATTTTTCGATGAAAATTTTTTAGTTTTCTATGAAAAGGGGTACTGCCAAAAAATGTTTTATTTTTATATTGTATACAGAACCTTTTATTTTCGAGTGTAGCAAAATTCTTACACTTAGTAGCAATTTACAAAATACACTTTCCGTTCAAAAGTTATTTGAATTTGCATGAACTAGAATGATAAATTGAAATTTACTGTACAGAGCCTAAAGACAAGAGGAAAATTTTCATGATTGAAACATTTTTCCTTTTTTTATCCTTTTGCTTTAAAATGATGTTTTAATTGACCAATCAGAAATAAGTGCAATAAATTGTTTACGACCTCTAATTTTTTTTTTTAAATTACGTAAAAAATTTTAGCCAATATGAAAGGTTACCTGAAAAATGCACATACCCCCCTAAAATTGAAAATGCACATGGGGGTGTAACTCTATCATTTAATGAGATATGTTTATTTTTTTTTTGCCAAAAAATTTCTCTCTTTTAGGGCTTTGTATTGAACCATTAAACATGCCAAAATTTTTTTATTAAACATAAAAATTTCACAATAAACATGTTTCTTATGATGCACATACCTAGTTATTTCGTTAAAATGCCCAGCACACACCACATTTTATTGGCTCAAAAGATAGAGAATTTAATTTCCTCTAGAACAAAAGTGAAATCTTTTTGGATATATTTTCATAAAACCCTTAAAAATTCGAAAGAAACTGGAAATATGGCGAAAAAAGCACACACTCACTTTTTTCGATGAATATTACTGAAAAAAATCGAGAAACAAATTTCTTAGGCTAATTTTGACCTGAGAATTCGAATTTTGAGGTCAAATTAAAAAAAAACCGCTTCAATTTTATGAAAAATCGAATTAACTATTTGAATGAAATTTCAGTAACTAGTTTTTTTAAAAAAAGGTAAAATTTAAATTCCGAAAAACTTATTTCTATAAAAATAAAGTAAGAAAAATTGATTTTTAAGATCAGAAATTAAAAAATTTATAAGTCTAGTCATTTTTAAAGAGATTTATATTAGTTTGATAGTATTAAATAAAAAGCTACAAATTATTTTAATATCTTATTTTTTTATTTCGGTATCTAATTTAAAAATAAAATATAATCATATTAAATAGGTATCTAATTTTAATTTTTCAGTATCAAATAATTTTTTAGTAGTATCAAATAATAAACTATTAAAAAAGTAAGTTTTTAACGGAAATAAATAATTAATCTAATTGTTTAAATTGATAAATTCGTTAGTATTCGATTTTACTTTGCCGCTTGATTCTAATTTTTGATTGTTGTACTGCTGCTTTAGTAATAACATTCTTTTGATCCTCATGTTAAAATGACGATTATTTTATTCTTTTAAGGGTTTAGGTTAGCAAGTTCTCAACTTAAATTTTTTTTTTGTGAATATATTTTATCACTTTATTTTTATAATTCTCAATTAATCGAATTACCAAAGGCTTTGAAACTATTAGAGTGGTTTAAAAAAGAGTAACGTTAACCGTAACTTTTGACCGTAACCGTAACCGTAACCATAGCTCAAAAATCTAAAAATTGAAAACTAATGCGAATTTAAAAAGGTTACAGTTATTAGAACCACTTTATGTTCTAATTAAAACTTGTTACCGTTTTATAAAGCTTTTTAATGAACTTATTTTAGATAAATTATAATTCAAATTACTTTATCAGCACGAGTTAAAGTATAAGCTAAATTTTATTCTTTTATTTTTTTATTCCAGGTGAAATTACTAACTTTTTCAATTTAAAAGGGATAAGGGTTTAATTTTAGTAGTATTTTTTTTATGGTACTTAGTATGGTAATATCTTTCCCAAACTAACTCCGTTTACTTAAAAATCTTTTTGACACCAAATTCATTAAATTAGATAATATAGAAAATAGAAGCCTTAATTAGAATATTTAAAAATTAATTACCAGCATAATTACCTTATGGACAATTCGAAAGTATCAATTACCACTAATCTAATGCTTTTAAATTTAAAAATGGAACTTTTTGGAAAAGCAGCTAAATTCTTAAAGTAATTTCCTTTAAAACTTTTTTTGTAATCAAAAATTAACAAAACATTTAGTAGAACTTCTTTTAAATTAATTAGAATGTCTTTAAAAATGAGTAAACTTATAAATTTTTTAATTTCTGATCTTAAAAATCAATTTTTCTTACTTTATTTTTATAGAAATAAGTTTTTCGGAATTTAAATTTTACCTTTTTTTAAAAAAACTAGTTACTGAAATTTCATTCAAATAGTTAATTCGATTTTTCATAAAATTGAAGCGGTTTTTTTTTAATTTGACCTCAAAATTCGAATTCTCAGGTCAAAATTAGCCTAAGAAATTTGTTTCTCGATTTTTTTCAGTAATATTCATCGAAAAAAGTGAGTGTGTGCTTTTTTCGCCATATTTCCAGTTTCTTTCGAATTTTTAAGGGTTTTATGAAAATATATCCAAAAAGATTTCACTTTTGTTCTAGAGGAAATTAAATTCTCTATCTTTTGAGCCAATAAAATGTGGTGTGTGCTGGGCATTTTAACGAAATAACTAGGTATGTGCATCATAAGAAACATGTTTATTGTGAAATTTTTATGTTTAATAAAAAAATTTTGGCATGTTTAATGGTTCAATACAAAGCCCTAAAAGAGAGAAATTTTTTGGCAAAAAAAAAATTAACATATCTCATTAAATGATAGAGTTACACCCCCATGTGCATTTTCAATTTTAGGGGGGTATGTGCATTTTTCAGGTAACCATATGAAATTCTAAAATAATATTTAACACATAAAAATTTTTAGATTCCAACCTTGTATATCCAAGATGAATCAACAAACCAACGTAAAAGAAAAAATTTTTGAAAATGAAGAAAACCTAAACGTTCAAGTTTTGACAAGTTTTCAAGATAAAGAGCTAGTAAAATTCGTAAAATGCAGTTTTGCATCAAATTTAGATCAGTTTTATTTACCAGGCAATATAAAGTCTATAACTTTTGAATCATCGAAAGTAATCAATTCAAAAAACAACGAAATACCACTTCATTTTTTTAAAAATTGTTCATATATTACAGAAATATATTTTAAAAGTTGCGGCTTGAAAAAAACTCACCTATCAATATTTGCTCATCTTTCAACCATTGAAATATTAAATTTTCAATCAAACAAGATTGATTCGATAGAAGGTATGTTTAGTGAAGAAAATCTAAAAAGCCTTAAAAAATTTGATTTATCATATAATCTAATTGAGAACCTACCTGATATATTTCCAAAATTTCCTTGGAAAAGGAAATCAAAAATGATAGAAATAAATTTAACAGACAATCTTTTAGTTACAATAAGCGATGAATTAATAAAATTAATAAAAGATGACTCAATTCGAATAACAATTATTGGAAACAATTTAAGAAAATTCGAAAATTATTCAGAATTACAACAATTAAATAGAGATTTAAGTAATATTCTATTAAATTATATTCCCTGTATAATTTATAATCGTTTAAATGACAAATTTTGGGAAAAAAGAATATTGGAGAATACAATAGATATTTTAGTTAATAATCAATTTGATTTTCGCGAACATGTTTTTTATCGAAATAAAGAGAAAAATCTTTTTGTAATTAAAGAAGAAGAAAAGAATCAATGTTTTAAAAGCTTAATGTATAGATATTTTTACGAGTATGAAATGTTAAAAAATGAAACGGTAAAAAATCTATTCGATAGCTTATATGTCGAATTTGTCCAAAAGAAAATAAATTTAATAGATATCTTTATCCAAATGGAAATGACAACTTTCGAATATATTGTTTGTTGGATTTTTAACAATTTTTATAAGTATAAAGATAAGGATCAATTAAAACTTATTTCACCAAAATCATTCACCATTCTTTGTCAGCAAAATACTCTTTTATCAACTTTAATCTCAAGTAATATTTTCAAGAATCTATTTGAAAAAATCGATGGCGATGATTTTGATATTGTAAACGAGAATGAAACGAAAAATTATCCATGTGATTTTGAATATTTTTTACAAATTGATTTTGAATATTTCTTTAGACAAGCTTACACGAATGACAACAAGATCATGGCAATTCATCTCCTTTTATTTATTCGAATATCAATACTTTATTTTTTAACTTTTGATAAATTTTCAAATCCTAATTATAAAGAATTAGACTTGTTTGTAATAAATGATATCTTAATAGATTGGAATTGGTATGATTTGATTGATTTTGTCAAACAAAAATTATTCGATGAAAAATATTCTCAATATAAAGAAAAATTTAAGACTTACAAGAAAAGTTTGATTCAGACTAAAAAAAAAAAAGAATTATCAAAAAAAGAGTTGTGTTGTTTTTGGATAGAAAATTCTGTAAGTAACAAAGAAGAAGATGAGTCTTTTCTAAACGATAATGCTCATAAATTTCAACGAGACATTGATAACTTACAAGATTTCTATAGTTCAGAGAAAGTTGATTTTTTAAATGAAAA
The DNA here is from genome assembly GCA_002922825.1 of Brachionus calyciflorus. NCBI lineage: Eukaryota > Metazoa > Rotifera > Eurotatoria > Ploima > Brachionidae > Brachionus > Brachionus calyciflorus. The sequence continues at coordinate 35,740 of NTPY01000111.1, read as the reverse complement.
CATTGAAAGAATAAGAAATAATGGTGTACCCAGATTTGTTTATTATAGTAATTTAATTGCGTTTATTGTCTATCTTATTCTTTTGAATATATACATAGAAAATTTTAAAACAAGCGATCAAATTGGTATTAAAATTTCTATAGTAATTTTTGCTTTCTATTTTGAATTACTCGAATTAATACAATTTATCCTAGCTGTGAAACATAGAGAAATTTTAAGCTATTTGACATCCATTAAAAATCTATTTGAAATTTTTACATTTACAATTTGCATAGTGGCGCTTTTTTTGGATACAAATAATCAATTCAATGGAAAAACAGCACTTTTAACTTTGGCTATACTTTTTTCATTTTTTATATTTATATTTCGTTTAAATAAAGCATGGAGAATAGGTTCATTTATAAACCTTATTGGTAGCATTATTAAAAATTCAATTCCTTTATTTTTAATTATTATTTTTTGTTTGATTGGGTTTTCACTTTCGTTTAGAAATCGAGCCAAAACAAACGTTTTAAACGTGAAACCAATCCAATTCTTTAATACTCCTTTTGAATTGAGCTTTTTTCGAATATTTACAATGGCTCTTGGTTCTTTGTCAACTGATGATATGGGAGTAGAGAGCATTAGTGGTTTAGGCTTTGTAAATTGTGCATTGTATGCAACGTTTATTCTCATAATGCCAGTTCTTTTGTTTAATATTTTTACAAGTATTGCTTTTCGTGAGTTGAAAAATATGAACGAAAATGCTAAAATAGATAAATTAAGGCATAGAATAGAATACATTATTAAGATTATTGTTTTACTCAAATTCTTATCGAAAAGTTTTAATTTTAAAAAGAGTCAAACAAACAATAAATCAAGTAATTCAACAAACGAGACTGTAATAAACGAGAATTCAAGAAATAAACATAGTTTTAAAGAAAAAATTCTTCATATTTTTAAAGAAAATCTGAATAATCTTCAAAGTCAAACAATCAAAGATGAAATATATGAAGTTAATAAAAAAAACTATGCGAGTTTTTCAAAAATATTTGAAGATTTTGAATCAGAAATTACAAAATTTCAAAATAATAATTTTTCAAAATTAAATAAATAAAGTTCTATTAATTTACTTGCCATGTCTATATGGCAAGTTGTTTTTGTCCATTGGATATCCTGATCAATAATTTAACCCAAAAACGCCTATTGAATGAAAGCTATGTTCTAAAAGAGTTTTGTCGAGAATCAATGTTAACTCGAAGACTAAGCTATTTATGGTCTTTTTAATTTAACCTTCAATTCAAAGCATTAAATTAGATTCTAAATATTTTTTAATAAATATTTCCGGAATTAATTTTTAGACAATTATTTTTATCCTTTACTTATCTCACCTTTTTAAAGCTTTTATTAGAGATTATTGAAGGGATTCTGTTTAGAAAAAAATTAATTTCTAAATCGATCGAAAAAAGTTATTAAGGAACACCCCCCCCCATTTTTTAAAAAATATTTTAAAAACTAATATCTTGAGTAAATTTGGTCTCAAGGATTCAGATTTTGAGGTTCAAAAAAAATATTCATTTGATGGCATATCTCGAATTAGAGCCCTTGAATTAACTAGGTTCGCTAATTTATTCAAAATCTACACCATCTAACGACCCCAACCATTAAGCTAACAACAGCTAAAACAATAAAAAATAAATACAAGCTCTCCATTCTTTTCCTTAAACTATCATCACACCTTTCCTCTGGCTACTTCTATCCCCTTGGTAAGTTTTGTTTATCAAATAGAGATATCTCAGCTGTTACCATCATGAACGCCCAAGCAGCAGGTCGAGAGTACAAATCATGTGCGAGTCAAAAAAATTCAATGAGTTCCCAAAATACCTCTTGGTGTTATATTGAGTAAAACACTTATCTTACCCAGGTTAAAAACGCTACTTTAATTTTATATTTACTTCTCCAAAATTGGAAGTTAATTCTTTTCAATAAATAAATAAATTTAAGCCGTGTTCTATTTTAAAACGTTATGATCATGTGATTATTTATTTTGATTTTTTTATGTTCTATTTTGCATGTTTTCTGTATTTTTAGTTCTCTGAAATGGCTAAAGCACTTTAAGTGAACAGTAAATTAAGGAGCAATTTTTTTTTAACTTGATACCTTAAACACTTCACTAAAACTCATTATTACCGTAAACTCATTAATGTTTTTTATATCATTTAGAAAATTCAAACACTTATACATTAATAAAAAATTTTAAATGATTTGGACTTATTTTAAAGCTCTAGAGCTAGACAATTTAAATTAAAATTTTTTAAAGATATCTATCTTAAAATTCATTATAATTTTTTGTTTAACCGACAATTAATTCAATTAATTTTTAATTCCGGATTATCAGTTTTCCGGAATTTTTAATAATCCGACCTCTTTTCCTTCTCCCAGAATGGTCGGATTATCGAGGTTAGACTGTAGTTCAAAAAGTATAGGAAGACCAAAACAGCTTAAATAAATTTCCAGCAGTTATAATTTTATTTCTTGAAGAGAATTTTATAAAAAGTCAAACAGTTTTAAATTTGTTTAAAGAAAAATTGTTAAATCAAACGGATCCGATTGTTTTTGTACTACTTGGCGATAAGTGAAATATTTATAAGATTCTATTTTTTTTTTGTGTAATTCAATAATAAATTGAAATTAAATAAGACCCTTTTCATAAATAAAAATAACGGTTTTTAATAAATTTATTTGTTTGATTAAAAAACTGAAAATTTTTTTATTTTGTAAAATTAGTATTTACTATTCATTCTAATCCAATCTAAATATCTAACAACATTAGTGTACAATCTAAATTAATTTTTAAAAAAATTCAAAATAATATTTTATTTTATTTAAAATGATTAAAAAATTACCCGGGTGAATAAGGAATATTACATCCTTCATTATACGAAAGTAAACCTGCAGTTACAAATTTTTCCACACCGGTAACATTTTCTCTAACATAAAGTGAACTACCATAATCACCATGACAATTACCTCTTTTACCACCAGTTAATGAAACATTAACTTCACCTTTTAAATTAAAAATATGTCTAATTGATATAATTTTAAATTAATTTATTCAAATTACCAGCACAAAAGACATCATTATTTAATTGATCTAGAGATTGTTTAGCTATAGGTAGACACATTGAATTGTTGTAAATATTAAGTCTATAGCTTTTTAGTGGTCTTGAACCAAAATAACTTTGACCTGAACCACCATTACCACCATAAAAAGAACTTCCCCAACCAGCACCCCATGCCAATTGATGTCTATTTGGATAACTATCAATATTTTCATTTTTATTAGGCAAACAACTTAATTGTACCATTTCATTCAATTCTAATCTTTCTTTAAGTCTAATTATCGCTATATCATTATCATCTGTATTTTCATCATATTGTTCATGCTTTATAAAAAAAAGTTTGAAAAAATAGTAATAATTTTTTAAATTTTTACCTTAATTATTTTTTCAACATGGACATGTTTTGCCTGTCCAATATTGATCATATAACTTATTTGATTATAAACACCGACAAAAACAGAATACATAGACTCAATGTTAGCATGATAACTATTCAATTCAACTGGTATTGTTCTAGTTTGATTTTTGACAATAGCTGTAAATGTTTTTTTAATACAACTAGCTGTTGTCAAAACAGTTTTACGATTAATTAAAGTACCACCACAGTTTCCTGTACCCATTACTAAATATTCTTCAGAGTCTATTTTATAACTAGTTACATAATTGAATAAGATATCAACTGTAGCTGGCCAACTATTTGGTTCAGCTGTTTGTGATGTTAAATAAGAATTAATTACATTATTTTGAAATGTACTACATTCATCACATTCAAAGCCATTACCACTATAACCAATATTACATTGACAATCAGCGCGGAATACACCATTTATACAATAGGCATTTTTATCGCATGAAGTCACTGAACATTGAACTAAGTAAGACACAACAAATAAAAATAATTAAAATGTCAAATTAATGAGAAAAAAGTCTCTAAAAATTACAAGCGCCATAGATGACAAGTACTATGATTAAAATAATTGATGAAATAATTAAAAATATTGAGATTAAAATTATAAATAATTTAGGGCTCTTTTTAATCGCATCAGATTTTGAGTATTCACTTGGATTTACTTTATTTTCTTCCATTTTTAGAATTTTTTTTTTAATTTTAATGAAATTTTTTTAAAGAATTTTAAGTTTTTTAAATATCAAAAGAAAAAGCAAGTACTTTTTTAAATTAGGAATCACAGCGGTTTTTTAAAGTTTGAATAATAATCGAATAAAGAATTTTTTCTCCTCTTATTCACAATTTTTTAATCAAACGAATTAGTTTAGAATTAATTTTGAAAAAATTTCTTTCCAACCTTTTTTAAGTTTGTAATAAATTGGAATAGTGATTTAATTTAATAATTCATTAAGTATGCGTGTTTTGTTTAGTATAATAATTAAAAGTTTTAATATACATAACAACAACAACAACAAAAAATTCTTCCCACACCGGGAATCGAACCCGGGCCGCCTGCGTGAAAGGCAAGAATCCTAACCACTAGACCATATGGGACTGTTAATGTTAAATCAAATAAATCAGAGTTTTCTGATACATAGGGTTTTAAAAAAAAAATTGGCAAAACAAAAAAAATCTATTAATTTTTTACTCTAAGCTTTTATATCTTATTAAACTTAAACATCTGAGTTGGTCACAAGTCAAATGTTTCTTTTGGTTTTTATTCAAAATTAAGTATTGGGATGTGAAGTTCATTCGTTAAATTTGATATAGCTTTTTAATTTTTATGTTATCTTTTAATTGCTACAAAGTGTAACAACTTTGCTGAACTCAAATACGAAAAATTTTGTGCTTCCTTATTTTGGTCACTAATAAATTTCCCCACTTTATTTTTCCCCACTAAACATTTCCCCACTTAACTATTCCCCACAATAATTTTTCCCACTTTTTTTTTCCCCCACATAAACTTTTCCCCACTGAAACTTTTTCCCATTTATAATTTTCCCTTTAATTTAGGCGGAAGTGTTGAAAATTTTATTGATTTATTAATCTTTTTTAATTTTAATTAAAGTTTTAAGAGTTCCATTCTTGTTAATTGTGTGCTTATTTAATTTAACTTTAACATGAAAATTTAACTTGTTAACAAGACTAGTAGTTTTAAATTTTTGACATCACTAGTTTCTTTGTAAAAATAATGACTAATGCTATAATTACGTGATAACGGGTTTTTCTTAACCAAATTTTCCATATTTACCAAATTTATTAAATAGTCAAATTTGTTATTTTGCTTTAAAAAATTATTTTATTTTTCAAAAATTTCAGTTGGTTTGTCTTTTTCAATTTTTTTATGGACCAAGTCTTGAAAAAAAATTTTACAGTAAAGTAGAAAGTCAGTGAAAGTCATTATTTTTACAAAGTAACTAGTGATGTCTAAAATTTAAAACTACTAGTCCTGTTATTAGCAAGCTAAAATTTTCATAAAACTTCGATAAGATAAAAGTTAACCAGACAATCATTGGTTAGTTTATCTAATCTTCTCCATTAATTATGACCTCTGGAAATAAACAAAGCTAAGAAATACAATCAAAGCTTATAAATATTCAATAAGTAAACCGAATAAATTTTTTTTTTATTTAAATGTCCAGAAATTATGACAAATATATTTTTTCTTATTCGCTAAATTAGTTTTAAATAATTTCCAAAGTTGGGAATTTTTTCAGAAGGAAAATTTATAAGGGGGATATTTTATCTAGAGGAAAATTGCTAAGTGGGGAAAATTATAAATGGGGAAAATTATATCGAATCCTTATTTTTAACACCAGAAAATTGATAATTTATTTATTTTTATTTATTTATAATTTATACTGCACCTCATAGGCGACTTAAAAAAAAACCAAAAAAAAAAAAAAAGAATTTTAATAAGATAAAAAATAAAAAAAATAGCAAGATTAAATTATTTAAGTTGCTGATTTATTCAGCACATCGTATAAAATATCTTTATAGTATTTACAATTTACTTGATCTTTACAGAACAAGTCACATAAATGTACAATTTTTCTAAAGAGTTCAGCTTTGTCTGTTTGAGTAATTTTTGATACATAAAATTGATCTAGTGCATCTATACAAACTTTACCATCTTCAGTGAAAGGATCTAAATCAATTATTTTACCAGCGTCACTTTGTAGCAAATTACGGAATATCTTTATCACTTACCGTTCAAAAGTTATTTGAATTTGCAATGACGGATTGAAATTTACTCTGAAAGGCCCACAAAGTCATGAATAAACTATTTTAAGAGTCTCAATGAACTAGTAAAATTTATTTTAAGTGACTAATTTCAATTGAGCATTTTGATTTTTTTCTAAACATTATTTGCTCAAATCTGATGCATTGATGCTATACCAAGAAAAACAAATTTCAATAAGGCCTTTATTCAAGAATTGATATGATGTTTATAAATTAAAATATCAAATAGATCTTAACTGATTAAATGAATGATTTTTGCTTTATGTTTAAGACTTTGATAACTTTTTTTTTATGTATAAATTTTGAGATTTTAGTATTGATTTTTAGAGAATTCCTAGGTCAACTTCACTTGTTAATTTAGTTTTTTTAAATTTTTTTTTTAAAGACTGTTTCAGTATTAAATTGAAATTAAATAAAAAATTAGTATAAGATTAATATCCCATCCTAAAATCATGAAATTCAATCTATTTACCGAATTTTTGTTTTGATCTTAGTACGATCCGTTACGAACTTTAAAAAACTCGATTTTTACCTAAAGCGATTCTTTTACTTTTTTAATAATAAAAAGAACTAGTGCAAAAATTGCATTCAACAAAAACAAAATTAATAAATATTATTTCAAATATTATTTATAATTTGAGAGCGATCAAATGAAAGCAAAAATTTCAAATTAACATATTCATAAAAAATTTCAAAAATATATATGAAAATTTTGTTTTTTTTTAGCTCTAACTAAATATACACATACTCTTTATAAAAAAAAACTGACTAGCATACACAAAAAAAAAATAATTTTTTTTTTAAATTTATCGTCATCAAAGTAAAATTTTTTTAGTTAAAAAAAAAATTTATTTCTTAAATGATAATGATGACAAATAATCAGCACAACCACCATCAACAACAACAACAACCATCATCACCAGAACATCATCAACTTAAAGAAGAAAAAATCGCTGCTGCTAGACAAAAATTAAAAGAATTTAAAAAAAGAAATAATGAAAATTTTAACACAGAAACTAATAATAATAATTATGAAAGTGGTCGTTCATCACCAGCCTCATCAATACATTCCAATTCAAACATAAATCCATCATCATCGTCATCATCTTCTAAACAATTTCTAAATTTAACATCTTTAAATGAGACTCAACTCAATTATGCACAAGTTAAAGAACAATTACAATTACACATACAAACTATTGGTATTCTAGTTGCCGAAAAAGCCGAACTACAATCTAAACTACAACAACAAATGAAAAAATCCGATAAAAAACAAGATGAATGTGATGAATTAATGGGTCGACTTAAAGCATCAAGACAAAAAATAACCGATTTAGAACGTTTAATTCAACAATTAAACCAACAACAAGAACAACAAACGTCAAATTCCCAAGTCCAGAATCCAGTTGATTTAAATAATCAATTGGACTCGAAAGATTTAATTATAGACGAATTTAAAATTCGTTTGAGCGAAATGAACGAGAAATTAAGTCAAAAAAGTCATGAAGTACAAAAATTTGCTCAGCTATCTATCGATTTAAAAAGTCAATTGGAAATTTTACAATTAAAATTAGAAAATACATCGAATAGTAATGATGAAGAAGAAATGAATAAATTAAAAGTAGAAAATATTGAACTTAAATCTCAATGCAATCGTTTGAATGAAGATTTAAGTAAACAAAAATTAGATTTGACTAATGAATACCAATCGTATGTAGAACGCCTACAAAAACAAATTGAAAATTTAGTCGATCAAATAAATCGTTTGACTGATGAACGTGAGGAATCATTTGAAAAAATCGATACACTCAAAGCACAAATTAAAAATTTACAAGATGATTTAACTAAAAAAATAGACGCACCACAGCCAGAGCCAAAAATTGAACCCAAATTAGATCTTTTAGAAAATGAGGTTAAATATTTCAAACAACAAATTGAAATATTACTTCATGAACAATCAAATTTTAGCCAAATTCTAAAAGATAAAGACTTGGAAATTGATAATTTAAATAAATTATTGAATAAATTCGAATTGGATCGTGAGAATTTCAATTCAATATTAGAACAAAGTCACAATGATAAACAAACAATAAGTCGTATATTAAAACAAAATAACGAGCTGAAAAGTCAATTGGAAGAATTACAAAATGTTTATGTCAAAGTGACCAATGAGAATTTAGAATTGACTACTAAATTAGAAAGTAAAGTGAATGTGAATAAAGATAATGATGATGAACAGTCACCATCGCCTGAATGGGATAATGAAGAAGTCAACGAAGTAGTTCAAGATAAAAAAGAATCATTAATTGATGGTGTTAAGCAGAGATTGAACGATTTGGAAAAAGAGAATAAAGACTTGAATGATTATATTTTATTATCGAATCAAAAATTAAATGAAAATGTCAATCTAATAAGTGATTTGAGTAAAAGGATTAAAGAATTGGAAAGTGGTAATGTTAATAGAAATACTAATAATAATAATGATAATGTTGAATATGTTAATAATATGAAATTAGTTGAGGTTAAATTTAAAAAAGTAATGGACGAAAATGTTGAATTGAAAGAGAAAAATCAAGAATTGGAGAGTATCATTGAGAAATTACAATTTGAAACAGAGAGTATTGTCGATTATATAACAATGTATCAAATGGAACGTAGTAAATTAAATGAAAAGTATAAAATTAAAGATGAGGCCTTGAGAAGTCTATCGACACAGCTACAAGTCAATAAACTAGCGCTTATCGAAATAAATAATTATTTAAATGGTTTTATTAAGTTGTTTAAACAAGAACAAGAAGAAGGAGAAGAAGGAGAGGACGAAAACGATGATGATGATAATAGACTTAGAAAAATGGAGTTTATTTTAGTACAAATTCAAAATTTATTATTTAATTTAACACAGACTAGTTCGAGTCAATTGATTAAAGTCGATACGAGACACCAAATGAATAATAATCAACAAGATAATAATAATTTAAGTTCTCAGTCAACAAGTAATGGTAATCATCAAATACATCAAGAGCAACTGGAAAAGAGTATGGCTAAATTTCGTACTGAAACAATAATATGTAGTTCTTGTTATGGTGATTTGTTTATTGTTTAATATTTATTTATTTTTATTTTGCTTTAAAAAAAAAAAGTTATTTTTTAAGCATCGAATTTAAGAGAGAAAAAAATTTTTTTTTTCGAGTTTATATTTTATTTTTAGTTTATTTACAAATTTTTAACTAACAAAAAGTTTTTAAAATTTTTTTTTTATTTGATTTTATTTAATAGAAAGTTTAATATAAATAAAAAAATTTTAAAATTCGAATTTTAATTCTATTCATTTAAATTTTAGTCGAAATTAGTTGAGGATCTTGTTGCACCATTCGCGCTCATTGACAGTTTTATATATGGCAATTTTTTTTTAAATAAAACTTTATATTTTTAAATTTAAATCAAAATAGCCCAAAAAAAATTTTATTTGGATTTAATAAAAAATATTAGGCTTATATAATGATTTTTAGTGCATCTTATTCTTCGAACCAAAATCGAATTTTATGAAAGCAAATAACTGAAACTTTTTCAATCAATATTTTCATTGCAGGAGAAATTCAGAAGCAGAATTTTTCTTTAATAAATTATGTGGAATTTGCTCGGGAACAATTAATAAAGTGATTTTCAATTAAAAATTTTCGAAAAATTTAAAAAGTACTAAATTAGAATTTTTTTTCTATAACGGATTTTCAATAAAGATTGTCTCTTTTATGTTTTCTTGGATAAAATATTTTCTGTAAATTAGAATCTTTTGAAATTTTATACGTTTGTTCAAAGGACCTTTATGTTCAAAAAAATGTAAAGAGTGACTACCTCCTATGTGTCACCTTTGTATTAATTATATTACCTTGACCCCTAATTTAAATGGTAAATGTCCTTCCATGTAATGAACTAAAAAATTAATTTTTATATACCATTGAATAGCTAATAATATTCAAAAGCTGTATTGATCGTTTTTGTAAATTTTTTTAAAATCCAATAATCAAAAATTTAATAACCGGTAATATGAAATTTTTGTAATTTTGGAAAATTTAAATATTTTGCATAACAGCAAAAAATCGATGTAAATAAAGAATTGCATATTTAATACCAAAAAATGAATCTTAGAATTCTTTTGAGGTATTGCATTTTTTTAAACAATAAAATTTCTTGATTTTTTAATTGTAAGTTGCAGATACTTCACATACTTACTTGGCATATAAATATAAATTTTGATTAGGAATATTTTAAAATTTAGGATGAAAAACCCGTTGCACCAATTAAATTATCAAGCACTCACTCATTTGAAAATCCTTCGACTTTTTGATCTAAATGAGAGATATATTTTGAGTTTAAAGACATTTCCCATTTTTACAGTACAAATTAAAACTAACTTGTACGCTTCTTTTCCTTTCCTCTTCCTCAACTCTTCCTCGACTCAAACTTTCCTTTCAATTTATTTAAGATTTATTTAAGAATGAATTCTTAAAAAAATTTCATTTAGAATTATGTCCTAATACTTGATTTCAAACTAGTAGCCAATTATGAAAAACTTTCAATATAGCTTTGTTCTCCTGTTAAAACATGCCTTTGTTTAACAGTTACTAAACTTTTGTTTACTTTATCAAGTAAGTCAAAGATTCCACTTTACCAAATTTTCTTCAAATATACTTTTTCGTGTAAAAAATTCTAAGAACTCAAAGTAATTTTTGTTTGAATAAAAATTAGTAAACTACTTTTTAACTAGGGTTGTTAAAAATCAAAAAATATGTGTTTTGAAGTTTCAAATATTTTTTTTGAAATAAAATATTTTTACTCATGTCTTATATTTTGAAAAAATTTAATTTTTTTTCAAAATATTTTTTTGAAACGAAAAATTCAGTTAAAATTTTAATTTGAAGGTTTTCAAATTCATAAAAATTTGATCAAAAAAATCA
>NTPY01000111.1:0-19672 GCA_002922825.1 Brachionus calyciflorus | reverse complement strand
TTTGTAGCAATTTTCAGAAAAAGTTTATAACTTACCGTTCAAAAGATATTTGAATTTCCGTGAATTGAAATGACGAATTGAAATTTACTGTACAGAGCCAAATAAATAAATAAAATAAATAACATGCAAATATGTACGAGAATGTACGGTTAAATTTCATAAAGCTACTGTTTATCATTACTCTTTTTCATTTCTCTTTAGAATCGACAAGGCTTTTTCCAAATTAAAATAACATGTGTGATTTACTTTAAAATTTGCGCAATTAATTCATTAAGTTATTTCTAATTACAGATTTTTTTTTTGCAGGAAATTTCAAAATGAAAATTTTTATTTTCAAAAGTTTGCTAGTAGGGAAATTCAAGATTTAAAAATATTAAATTTTTGACTGATCTCTTGATTCAGTTTTTTTTATTCACGTATTGAAACAGTTATCTAGAAATTTCGATTAAATAATTTTAAAAGGTTTTTCTGTATTAAATGATAAAACTGTAATAAAAAATAAGCCTATGTTTTTTTATTTTATTTTTACCATTAATCGAAAGCTTTAGATAAGTAGATTACGATCTAATGTCAAATTTGTACGATGAGTTCTTCAATAATTCAAAAATTTAAAAAGTAATCCACATTTCACAAATGTAAGACATTATAATAATCATTTTTTGTTTATTTATGGATCCTAGCATTATTCTGAATAAAAATAAAAAATAATTATTTCTACACATCGAATAGATTTAATTAATAATTATTCTTATTATTATTTACAAAAGGTAGAAATCACGCAATTTTAAGCTAATTAAAATTAATTCCAACTGTTAAGCTTAAAAATGTCCAATATCTACGACATTCATTTTCATATAAAACTCATATTTTCATGATTGAAGAATATAATTTATTCTGAATAAGGAAGAAAATTTTATTGGCATGATATTGATTTTAGGGACTGTGAAGTTGATTCACTCAAGGCATTAAATTCTAATTTACAGGTTTTCGCAAATTCAACATATTCAGATAAAAGACAATTATTGAGAGGCCATTAATATAATATCATAATAATCAAACTAATTCATCATAAAGTCAGTTTTGAAAAAAAAATTTCGATTGGAAACAAATTTTTTTTATACTGCTTTGTTGGATGTAGCAAATATGTTGAAAAATTGTAGCAATTTAACACTCAAAGGACCGGCGGGTCAAATTTGACACTTTTTCAACATTTCAAACTCCATTTTCTCATAAACCATTACTCATAATGATATGTTTTATATTCATTTTAAAGGTTTATTAATTGACTTTTATATTTATACTTCTCAGGCTACAATATTTATTGGAGCCTATGCTATAGTCAATCAAATTTTTGGAAAAAACTAGCCGGTCCATTGAGTGTTAAACTTTAGAAAAAATATATTCCAACTTCACTGTCCCTAAATTTTAGCAATATGTGAAAATATTAGTTGATAATAACTTCTCAAATATACAGTGGTGATTTGATACGAGGATTTTACCAAATTTTACGTAAAATATGGTAAAATCGCAAAAGTTAAAAACAGTTAATTAACCAAAATTATGGATAAAAAATCGTTTTTTACGATAATTTTGGTAAAATCTGGTTAAAAAAAAAGTGCCAAAATTTTTGGCAAAAATCCATATTTTTTCGAAAAATTCAATTTTTTTGTTTTTGCTGTTTTTTCAAAATTCATTAAAAAAATTAACGGAATTTAACCAAATTTTACCTAAATTTTGGTTAATTTCTAACAAAAAACGTTAAAAAAGGTAAATTACCGATAATTTATTGAAAATTATTTAAAATTTAGCTTTTTTACAAAAATTCAGAGCAATTTTTTTTTATTAGAGATTCTTTAAAATATTTTAAGTGACCGAAAAGAATTTAGAGATCATTTAAAAATATTATTTTAAAGTATTTTAATTAGTTAGTTTTTTTTACTGGAAAAATCTTTACTTAATAACAAGATTCAAACAAAAGTAGAAATTAGCTAAATTAAACAAAATTATACACTAATAAAAAATTTACTGTTTGTTTGTGCTGGATCGCGGAAATATGTGATGAGTCATCACCGATGACCATCTTGCTTGTCAACTGGGAAAATAACTGGGAATATTAAAAAAAAACAGATTTACATAAAATTAGAGATTGAAATCCGGGCACCTTAAAATTTTTCAGCCAGTCGCTTAGTTATGTTATTGAAAAAAAAACAAAAAAAAAAGATAAATATAAAAATGGTACAGTTCATTTGCAAAAGCCGATTATTAAATAAACGACATGGTTAAGACAATGTTTTTGCTTAAACAAAAAATCTTTCCTTTTTTGTTTAAAACTTGTACTAAAGCTTTTATAAAGCCTTTTATTAGACATCGTATATGGGACATCGTCAATGAGATATTTAAGACTGTCTTAAAATTTGTTTAAAAACTTGTCAACTTAATTCAGTTATGTACTTTAATTTTCAATAAATTATCGATAATTTACTTTTTTTAACGTTTTTTGTTAGAAATTAACCAAAATTTACGTAAAATTTGGTTAAATTCCGTTAATTTTTTTAATGAATTTTGAAAAAACAGCAAAAACAAAAAAATTGAATTTTTCGAAAAAAAATGGATTTTTTTAACGTCGAACTAAAAGTCCGAGAACTTAACTTTACGCCTCAACAATAACTAATTTATTCAGGTTTTAGACGATTAAAATGAATCCTAAGAATTCATTAAGTCTTAAAAATCCAGTCTTTTCAATTTTCAATGGATTTTTTTTTGCGTCACTAAAGCCAAGTTTTCGGGCTTTTAGTATGAGGTTAAACAAAAATATTTACGGTAAAACATTGACCATTACGTTCATTAAATCTTGAATAATTACGTTAAATAACTAATTAAAAAGAGAATTTACTTAAGCATATTGACGTAATTACATGAATTAATTAAAGACACACTTAAGTAAAAATAATATTCAAAAGTTAATTTTTTTTTAATTTTTGATGAGTCGATTTTTAAATAAAAAATTACATTAGCAAATTAAAAAATATTTTTCATTTTCATTAGAGAATTTACGTAAAATACTTTAAGATCATTAACAACAGACATTTTGAAAACTTGAACAATTTTTAAAAGGATATGGGAATAAAAATCGGAAACAAATTCCGATAAATAAAAGAAACTATTTCATATTTTATTTTGTTTTGAAATAAAAAAATAAATAAAATATTTCGTTGCTTATAAATAATTAAATGATACAGTAAAAGTAAAAGGTGCGTCGGGAGACTTAATACTCCTAAGTCAAATTTTCCTTTTAATATAATTATTATTATCTCGGATGAAAATTCAACTTTTTAAAAAATATTAATTTAAAAAGAAAAAAAAAAACATTTCTAAATTTTATTTCCTATTTAGAAACATGCAACACACAAAGAAAAAATCAAATATTCTTTTAATTATAAATAGGTGTATAATTTTTTGATTTCTAATTTTTTTTAAAATTTAGAAATGTAAATTACAATTACAACAAAAATGTTTATGCTAAATAATGATAGTGTTTTTAATTCTACAATATTTAATTTAAGTGTTATTTATGAGTCCTCATATGAACCGAGTGTTTTGCCATTTTTTATACTACTCATACTCGTATTCATATTTAGCCTTATATTTAATTTAATATCAATAACGAGCATATTTGCCTCTAAACAATATACACCTATAAATATTCTAATCACTAATTTAGGTTTTGCTGATATTACTTATACATTTGGTATTCCATTTTTCCTTTTTCAATTATTCCAATATAAAATACCATTTGGTTCATTCGGTTGTAAATTATTTATTTTTACTGAATTTTCTGGTATTATTGTTGGTATACTCACAGTGGCTGCTTTGAGCGTTGAACGATTTATAGATGTGGCTGAATCGAAAAATAAATCTAAATTTATTACATATCTATCGAGTCATAAATTGGAATTTAGTATTTGTTATTCGATTATAGTATGGTTTATATCGCTATGTTTTTCAATACCAATTATATTGAGTATTAATTCAGAATGTCAGAGTAAATGGCAAGACTCGACTCTAACAATGTTTTTTATGCTCAAATTTTTAATTATTTTTATTTGTCCTTATTTAATTATAATTGTAAGTTCAGTTAAATTATTATCATTTTTAAATAAATGGAAAAAGAAATTGAGCAAACGAACTAAGATTGATAGACCTATGATAAATGTAGCAAAAAATTTAAAAGAAAGTAAAAATAATTGTTTATTATCCGTTGAAGATAAAAAAGTTAAGACATTATTATGTCCTACTGGGTCTTATTCATCTATTTTAGAAACATCAAATATGTCTGTTAGTCATGCTAGATTAAATAATCAAGAAAATGATCATCATTCACATTTTAATGATTTAGTACAAAAGAATTTTTATAAAAAACAGCATAGAATTAAAGGTAAAAGTGATTATATTGGTAATGTACGTCGTAAAGCGACGCGTTTAGTTTTAATTATATTGCTACTGTTTATAGCGCAGTGGTCGCCATTTTGGATATTTCAAATTTTCATGTTGTTATCTAGTCAAACGACTCGAATTGAAAATATTCAATTTATAAATGTGGCTGTTAGTTCGCTATCATATTCAAATACAGTTGCCAATCCAGCACTTTATATGCTCTTAACATATAATTTTAAGAAAAATTCGAAAAAAATGTTCAAAAGATTATTTAAATAAAGTAAAAAATCTATTTCGTTTTGATTGTAATTGTTTGTCTATTAAGCAATAAAAATTTTAAATCTGTTATTGTTTTTTTGTTTCTCAATGTTCAAATTTTATAGGACAAAGCTAAAATAAAGTAACGGCGTGTGAAGAACATTTCAAACACGCCTTCGAACATTTTCAAACGTGTTTTTGCACAGTGTTCCGCTTTTATTCGAACAATGCTCTGTTTATATTCATCTTTTCGTTAACTTATTTTCATTGCATAAATTATGACAAACTTGGCCAAATTCAGAGCTTTTTAGGGAAAAAATTAGAATCCTAAAAATTTTAGTTAGAATTTTATTTTTTAGAAAGAAATAATTCAAGTTCATATAAAAAGTATGTTATTAGTTTCTTTAAATTTTTTAATCAAATTGGATGCTACCTAATAAATAAAAAAGCTACTTAAAAAGATATGACGAACTTTTATATTTTAAATGAAAAATTTTGACAACTCCTTTTTACTTTTCCATTTAAATACAGTTCTTTTAAATGTAAAAAAGTAGAGTTTTATTTATTTTGATTTGAAAAATTCCCGTTGCTGGATTTAAAAACTGCTTTAAAAAAGTCCATTTAATAAAGACATTATAAAACTAATTTAAAGGCAAAGAATACTTGGTAATTGAACTAAATCAACATAATATCAGATGTGAAAAAAAAGCTCGATAAAAAAATTTACAAAAATTGGTCAACTTAAAAAACTCTAACAACCTTATTTTCCCAAAAATTAAAAAGAGTAATTATCTGACTCCTTTGAGCGGCTCAGAAAAATGGTGCGTAGCGACTCTACCTTGAATTTTAATTTGTTAATTTGTTTTTGTCAAGATTTACTTTTGTCAAGTCAATTTTACTCCTAATTAGGTCTGATGGGAAATAGTTTAGCATGTATTATTTTATTGATTTTGGCAATGATTAAAAAAGTTTTTTCATTTCATTTTAAAATAAGAAAATATACGAAGTTGATAAGGTCAAAAATATATATAATTAAAATTAATTTGGTTTAATTTAATAAAAATAAAAAAAATAACGAATTAATTAAATACTTTGGCTGATTATTTAACTTACATAGTTATAATTTTTGTCTAAATACAAAAAATTCTTTTCTAAATAGTTTTTTATCTAAATTAAAGGAAAAATGCTTTAAATTAAAGGAATTAATTCTTTACCATAAAAAGGTTTTTTTCCTAAACAAAGATTTACTTAACTAAATAAGATTCCTTTTTTACCAAATGAATAAACTTTTTTTCTAAATGGAGATCTTTTCTTGTTAAATAAAATTATTCAATTCTCAAATTAAAGTTAATTTTTTTATGGTGGAAATTTTTTTGACTTATTTAAAAAATCATTTTACAGAATAAAGAAATTTTCAAGTTTTAAATCTCCAAGTTTTGAAAAGTCTTGAAACTAAATTACGACCAAGCAGAAAATCGAGAGAGTACAAATCCTGTGCGAGTCAAATAAAATTCAAATGAGTTTCCAAATTGTCACTTGATGATATATTGATTAAACACCAAACTAACCCAGCTTGTGGTCCTCCAAACACTACTTTAATTTTATATTTACTTTTACGAATTTCTAATTTCTAGTATAAAAAAATTAATTTGAATCGATTAATAATTTTGGTATAATCGAAATGTGGGACGAATATAAAAGACGAACCAAATTATTCACGTGACTAAATAAAAATAGGAGAATATAAATACATGACTAAATCAAAGACATTATTATGTCCTACTGGGTCTTATTCATCTATTTTAGAAACATCAAATATGTCTGTTAGTCATGCTAGATTAAATAATCAAGAAAATGATCATCATTCACATTTTAATGATTTAGTACAAAAGAATATTTATAAAAAACAGCATAGAATTAAAGGTAAAAGTGATTATATTGGTAATGTACGTCGTAAAGCGACGCGTTTAGTTTTAATTATATTGCTATTGTTTATAGCGCAGTGGTCGCCATTTTGGATATTTCAAATTTTCATGTTGTTATCTAGTCAAACGACTCGAATTGAAAATATTCAATTTATAAATGTGGCTGTTAGTTCGCTATCATATTCAAATACAGTTGCCAATCCAGCACTTTATATGCTCTTAACATATAATTTTAAGAAAAATTCGAAAAAAATGTTCAAAAGATTATTTAAATAAAGTAAAAAATTTATTTAGTTTTGATTGTAATTCTTTGTCAATTAAGCAATAAAAAGTTTAAATCTGTTATTGTTTTTTTTCTTTCTTTATCTTCCTTTTAAAAATGTGCTAATCTTGAGTTTGATTTTTAAAGAAATAATCAAGAATACTTAAAAATCCTAATATATCCAATAATTTATTAGGATTTTTTTAGGTCTATTAACAATTTTTTTTTCTTACAGCAGGAGAAAATAAAGAAATAAAAGATTAATATATAATGATTTATTTAAATGAAAAAATATTGAAATAATAAAATCTTAATCAAATATTTAAAAAATCAAATAAAGGAAACAAAAATCCAAAAAAAAACAAAAATCCAAAAAAAAACCAAAATCGAAAAAAACAAAAAATATAAACTGTTGTTTGCGACCAGACAACTGGCAAGGAGTTCATGCTCACATCTCTGGGAATAGCTGTTTGTTGATCAATTTGATTATTCGGTATTAAAAATTCTTCTTCTTCATCTTCTCCTCTTGGCGATTCAGTCGCATCATCATTTGTTTCAGCCGCTAAAATAAAAAAAAAAGATAAACTAAAAATTAAATCATTTTAAAAAATTTAACCAACGTTTTATTAGGTATTTTTGGAATCCAAACATTTTTGTCGAAGAGATTTGACTCTGCTTTCCCAGTTGTCTACATAAGCTTCGATGGTTTTCAATTTTTTAAGTAGCATGCTTAAAAAAAAAATTTAAATTAAATATTTTAGAAAAATTATAAATTTTAACTTTTATTAGATTAATTCTAATCGGATCTGATGATGGTATATTTGTTCGAGTAGGCCCAACCGTACCTTCTTACATTTCTATTTTTTGGAAATAACTTGCACATCAACTTGGTTAATTCTTTTGTGTTCTATAACAATAATTTACCTACAACTTTGAAATTTCAATAGAAAAGAGCGATGTTTCAAAATATTTTTTTAAAAAAAATATGAGTGTTTTTTTTGCAATGGAGATGTATCAAAACTAAATATGCTTGATATTTTTAGCGAATTTAGTTATAGGAAATTTTCAAATATTTAAAAAAAAAAATTTTTTTAAATGTTTGGAAAATTTAACTGAAGTTGAATTTTAATATCGTAAAACCTTGTTTATAGCCCCAGGGGCCTTATTCGAAGTTAATGGTGAGAAAGTAATAAATAATTTTTTCAAAATTTGTTTTACCCCAGTAGTTAAATAAAAATTGAATTTAAAATAGGATTGGGTTGTCACAAATTTAACCGTTTTTGTTTTGTAAAAAATCTAATATAGCCTAGTAGAAAAGTATTCACGTTATTTAATGCAATAATTTAAAGAAAAATTTTAATCACAATCTTAGATTTTTTTTTGTTTATAAAACGGGGCTAAATTGAAATTAAATTAAAAAAATATGATGTTTTACTTTAAGTTTAAAAGGGTTGGGCGATTTTCAAAAAAAAGGAGAGCCCCGGGGTTATAAACAAAGATTGTAACATTTATTAATTATGAAAAAAGAAAATAAACATGAAAAAAAACATTAAAAAAATTTTGAAAGTTGCTATCTTCTTTTTAAATCTAACCAATTCAATTTAATTTTGATTTTTATTTGAAAATTACTAAAATATCTTCATATGAATTACTGTCAGCTCTTTCTATAAATGTTGGTTTTGCCTAGCATTCATAATTTCATATTAATTTTTTACGTCCGCTATCAAATCATTCACGCTACCAATATCAATCGATATTGCGTCCAAATATTTAACCAAAACGTATAAAACAAAAATTCCATCCTAAATTGAAAAAATTAAAAATATTGTTAAATTTTTTTTTAAATTTTTAAAATTACCATGCTTTTTTGAGAAGAAGGAATGTTTGATGCATTTTTGTTTAACCTCAAAGCATGCGGCTTTTGAGGTTAAAAATTGGCTGTGTGATTCTGGCTAAAAATCAAAAAATTAAAAAAAAATTCATGTCGTCTGTTTCAATGCAGTCGTTTTTGAGTTTAAATTGGTTGGAGCCATTTTTTTTCAATTTTATTCTAATTTCTTAATAGAAAAATAGAAATTTTTTTTATATTTAAAAATTTTATAATGGTGATGTTTTTTGATATATCAGGGTTCTAAAAAATTATCCTATAATTTCTTGAAAATTAGATTAAATAATAACTGCGACCTTATCCCTTAAAAATTTCATAAAAAGAGCTCTACCGGTTTTGCATTAAAATTTTTGCTCAATTAAATTTTCCGAACCAATATGCCGATTTTCTTCTTAAAAACATAATATTAAAAATTATCTGATATAATTTATCTTCTTAAAAAAAATTAAAAAAAAAAATCCTTTAAAGGAAGCTAAAATGGTTATTTAATATTCATTTTTTTATGTCATTATTTTAATAACATTTGTTTAGTTTAGTTTGAATGTTTTAAAGAAAAATTATGCTTTTTGTTTTGAATTTCTAATTTAAATAAAATTCTAAGTTTTTTTTAAATGGTAATTTGTCAAAGAATGAAAATTGGAGATCTGGTCAAAATTCAAAGGAGTTCTGGTAAAAAAAAAAGAGAAAGTTCCTTTTTAATTTTTTTTTTAAGGCGAATTTACTACAGCAAGAGTAACAGATTTAACATCTGTTGGTGCAAATGTCGTTTTTTGTGTAAATGGAATTGAGGCCTTCAAGTTTATTCCTAGGCACAAATTCAAAACAAATTATTCCCAAATAATATTCGAAGTTTTTAATGCCTTATTTAAAGGTTCGATTTTAGCAATTTTTGCAAATGGAGTCTATAACAATTACATTTTCTTGGAACATAACTATAAAGAATGCCAACAAAAAAAAATGGATACATTTCGAGCATTTTTTTTAATCAGAAGTGTGAAGTATTTTCTATTTGGAATGTGTTTTGTTCTTGTTTTTTTATAAGATTTTTTTAAAATGCCTTTTTAACTACCATCAAAGATTTTTGGCGTTTTAAAGCTTCTTCCTATGGTAGTTTTTTGAATGCATTCGCGTCTTCACTTTTTGAGCAAATGAGTTTTTTAAATTATATTCAGATCAGCTTTCAATTGGTGTAGTTTTTGTATTTTTAATTGTTTTTGTTTGTATTTTTTTTTTCAAATCAATAGATAAATAATTGTTATTTTTGATAAAATTCATAGTAACAATCACAAAAAAAAAGATAGTTTTTAAAATAATTTTATTTAAAAAACAGCCTAATTTAAATTATAAAATGAAACAGTTGTAGATTTCCTATTATAAATGTCAATTTTTTCTTCTAATTGAATAACATTCTGATCCAAATCGTCAACTATATAAAGATTGCAATTTACACTAAAAACACCAACAAAATGATTTGTTAAATGAATTGTGGAACACAAGGGAGTATACTTTTCATTGTCAATTTCTATTTCATTTGGTAGTTCATTAATAAAGATATTTGAATGTGCTGATTCAATTAATAAAAATGGTGTCTTTTTTAAAAATTTTATTTCTGTTGATATTTTAGCTCTACATTGTTGACATCTTCCAGTGTAACATGAATATAACTTAATATTCTGGTTAGTCTTTTTAAAAAAAATATTTTTTGAATCGTCTCTGATAACAACATTCTTATTTTGAATGCACTCTTCTTTACATTTTTGAATTATTTCGTGTTTTTGGATTTCATTTAAAAACTGGATTAATCTTAATTTTCTGATCCAAAAACCGATATGGTGTTTTTTTTATATTTGTTTGAAATCTCATTATTTCATTTATCCAGAATTCTTTGGTTATATTCCAGATTTCATCAAGAAAGTTTCCTTTAATTTTTTTTAAATACCAGAGACAAAATAAATAATAATCAATTGTGCATGTATTTAGAAAGGAGGTATTCAAGTTCCCATTATATTTAATTTTTCCTCCCCATTTCGGAACACGATTTTTAAAATCCGATAAATCCATATGGTTGACTTTTTTTTCTTTTTTTACGCTTAGGTTCATTGTCTCGATCAATTAATTCAGTATCTGTTTCTGAATTACTTGAACTTGAAAAAAAATTATTTTCCTCTAATAAATTTTTTGATTTATAAATTCTTGTATTTTTGATGCAGCGTGGAGAGTTTGAAGGTTCTTTTACTTTTTTTTTCACAAAAATCTCGGAAAAATGCGAAGCAGGTGCTTTTGATAAATTGTATTTGGCAAAAGCCAAATAATAGATTAAAGCTGCGACATGTACACAACAGCCGATTATTTTTTTACCTGATTTACAACTACAGATGTACCCTTTTAAAAAAAATTCTTATTTTTAATTTGATTTATTTTAATCAATTTCAAGTAATCCCTTTTATCGATTTCGATCGGTCGATATTTGGTAAATATTGAAGGAAAACCTAATAATTGTTTTTATATTTCACAGTTCCTTTAAGATCACTTTTTTTTTCGCTTCGTTTATGTCTTGAAGTTATTTCTACAGCTATAATTTTGCTTTTTTCTAGCTTTTTAGATGGATTGGTCTCATTTACATTTTTTATTAATTGTTGATTTATCTTAAAAACTCTACTATTTGACAAAATATCGTTTAAATAGCTCTTTGCAAGTTTTTGCTGGAAAGATCCCAGGAATATTTTCTCATTTAATCTTTTTGGATTCATTCTTTAATATCAATTGGGGTAATAAATTTAGTATCGAGTTGTTTACGTAATAAAAATTCTAGATGATTAAATGATTTTTCTGCTTTTTTTTATTCTATCTGCTATTCTAGTCGAATTTTCTGGACAGCAAGGTTTGTAAGTAAAATTTATCATCGCACAAGCGAGCCTATAAAAGATTTGAATATGACCAGAAACTCTATTTCGAATATTTTCTAAAGCTTTGTGATTTTTGAGAGCCCCGATTTGTTTTTCAACAATAAATCGGAACTAAAGTAAAAAAAATGTAATGTTCATTTAAGAAAATCAATTTTATCGTGTTACCTTAGTTACGAATCTCATATCTATTGTTTGTTGAACGGTTAACTGTATTTCTTTTTTAATTTTTTCATTTTTTTCCTTAATTTAAATATACGGAGGAATTTTCGGATCAAATTAAAATCATTTATCAGTTTATTGTAAATATCTCGGAACCCTTTTGTTTTAAAATTTATTATATTTTTTTTTGTGTTTTTGGCAGTAATTACCTCTGTCAACAAAAACATTTGTTTTTCCTGAAAGCAAATTTTTTTTCAAATCAATATCAGTTTCTAAAACATAATCAAGTATTGAAGCATCATTTTGATTCGCCTCAAAAGGACCATAACATTCAAGGATCCAACCATCAGCTAAGCAAGCAATAAAAGGCTTCGTTAAGAGATCCATTTTTTGTTCGCTCCAGCATTTGTATTGAAAATTATTTTTAGAACTCTTTTCAAGCCTATAGTAAGTTGCAACGAAAATAACAGCTAAAATATCTTCTTCTAAATTATAAAATTTCCTACTCTTTACTTAATAATGTTTTAAATAAGTTGATCTTTCATTTTTTGAACCCAAATAAAGAGGAACAAAATCAAATAAATAGCTTTTCTAATTTGAAAAAGAAAATGATTTAATTTTGAGTTGTTTTTCCTACAAACATTAAAGCCAATGTTGTTTGATCGACTCCTTTCCTTAACCAATATCTATTAAGAGCAATCAGCTCTTCTTTACTTCTATTTGAATTATTATTAATACTGGTAATAAGTTTCGAAAATTTACTAAACTCTTTTTTTTTTTCCAACCTGTGATATTTTTACAGAATTTATCATCAATTGTTTCTAAATTATTAAATTTTTACATGAGTTTGACAAGCTTCAAAGGGACAAATTTTTGTAAATACATAGCTAAAAATAAAACAATTAAAATAGAATTTAAGACTAGAATAAGAATAGTTTTTAACGACTATAATTTAAACAAAAAGGAATGAAAAAAAAATATTGAGCATTAATTTTATTATGAATTAAATGACAGAATGTAAATGTTTTCCAAAAAACGACTATTTATTCTTTTTTGTTTTTTTTCAATAATTGTGAGTTTTCAGATGATGAATCTTCTAATATCAATTGAAAACATTTGTAAATACATTTAAATCTTTTCGAAAATATTAATATAATTAAATAGTAATAAGTAATTTTAAACAAACTATCAGAAAAATTAGATCCATGTAAAGAGATAAAATTAAATCATGAATACCGTATTCCCTTGTGCAGAGGCGCATGCGGCTAATCCCATTAAAACCATGTTAAAAACCTTTTTCCTTTAAATTTTTTAACATGGTTTTGATGGGCTTAGCCGCATGCGCCTCTGCGCAAGGGAATACGGTATTAGATTTTTCTTTAATTTAATTTACTTTAACAGATTTTAAAAATTTGATTTGGTCGTTCTCTTCATCAAAAAATCTGAATTTAAATAGAAACCATAGGAAAAAGTCGAATTGATTTATTAACTCAGCCTCAATCAACGAATCAGCTTGGTTTTTATCTACTACTCTTATTCTATCTAAAACCGAGATAATTAGTTGTTTTTCATTTACATTATATCTTAAAATTGTATTTTAAATATTTTTTTTTTTGTAAATAATTGTTACTTAATAAATTTTACCTCTTAATTTTTTTACAAGTTTTTGATTGCCTTTGATGCTTATGTATTTTATCGCGTTTTCTGGCAAAAACCCGCTTGTTCAAAGCATTTGTTTATCTTTTGCTTCAATAAAAAATTCTATAGCCAAATATTCATCATAACAGTTGAAACTATTATTTGCAGAAATATAAGATTCATTTATTTTGTTGCAAATATTTTCATATGTTTTCCCGTAAATAAATGTTTCTGTAAGATCTTGAACATGTGGCAAACCTGGTTTTTAGTCATGATCATGAGGAGTAGTTTTTTTATTTAAGACGATATCAGCAGAAGACTTTGTCAATATTGCCGAAAAACAGAGATAATAACTCAATTTAAAATAAAAAAAAATTCCTGAATAAATTTTAAATTCAGGCATTTTTATTAAAGTCAAAAATTATTGTTTTTATTTCTAAAAAGTAATTTTTAGAATTTAATAAGTAAAATTAATTCCTTTATTTAAATCAAGAAGGACATACCATTGTTCATATTCTATAAAATTTAATTTATAAAAGGAAAAATAAAAAAAAAAAAAATTATTTTAAAAAAATTTATGTTAACGTAAAGTGAAATGCGCATTTAATTTTATGAATTTTGCAGCCTTCAAATATCCTTTTAATTAAAAGGTTTTAAAATTTATCTTATAAACGTTTTTATTTTTTTTATGTTTGTGACATTTTAGTACTGTTTGTTCCACGACTCTTACTCTGTTGAAAACAATTAATCTAAGAAATGTTTTTTTTTGAAACATTTCTTTCAATAGAAAATAAGAAGATTCATACTTTTTGTATGAATTTAAACAAAGAGTAAGTTAAAAACAAAATATTTTTTCGAAAGCATTTACCAACAGCTAATTAAATTTACTAAAAACTGCAATTTATTAATTAACTAGAATTTAAAAAAAAACCTATTCTTTCTATATTGAATTTATAATTCGGACTTTATCCTCAAACTACGCAAGAATTAAAGTCAAAATTAATTTTGGCTTTAAAATTTTAGTGAAGAATTAAAACATGTTAACGGTTAAAGATAGACTAAAATATTTTATCTATTTATTATTTTATCAATCACTTGTTTTCATTTCTTATATCTATTTTAAGTTTATATTTGTTTTATTTTTATCAATTTTATTTTATGATTATTTCTATCTTAACGATTGTGTTAAGTGTTTACGATACTTCAGACTGACCTATGTCAGATAATTTACACCTATAAATAAGAGAGTGTTACTCGCTAAAAAGACGCATCGAAAACTAATATTTTTTATAAGCTTCTATATTAATAATAATAAAGATTTTAATAAATTAATAACCTTTTTAATAATTCCTCCTGTGTAATTCCTCCTGACTCTTGAGTAAGTTATTCTTTCAACAAAAGTTAGGGTAACAGATTTGGTAGCAGCGAATTAAAAAGTTTATAATTATTAAGTAGAATACAAAATAAATCTTAACTCATTGATTTTCAAATTAATTTCATAAAAATGAGCAGAGCAATTAAAAGAATTCCGCAAAATAAGGAATCATTAGGATTTTCAGGATGGATTGGAATTAACAGTTATCGAATTGGAACAAGAGATTAGTAAGCTCAAAAATGAGAGATTAGACGATGCAACTAAACTCCTTGTAGTAAACGATAACTTTAAGGCACTCGAAACTAAAAATAAAACATTAAGTGAAGAAAATGAGGCTTTAAAAGATAAAGATTCAAAAGCACAAGAAACAGTGTTGAATCTAAACAATGAAATTACCACACTCAAGGATAGGATTCTTGAATTGGAATCAGATAATCCATTAGACTCTGAAGACTCAATTGAGGAATTAAAAACCGAAATTTAAAATTTAAAAGAAGATGAAGTGAATAATAATATCACAATTGACCTACTAAACGAAGCCAAATTAGTATTAACTACGAAAAATAGAGACTTAAGTTTAGAATTGGAGAATCTTAAGTTAGCGGCATATGAAAACGATCAGAAAATTGCTTTAAAGGATTCCGAAATTAAAGAAGTAAAACAGGCAAAAGATGCTATTTGTCAGGAATTGGCAACTAATAAAGCAAGTATAAAGTAAGCATTAAAAAATTCTGACGGACTCTCAGTAGATTTTAAAAGACTAAATGAAATGTATAATGCGTTATTAGAAAATATTAAGTAGTAAAGGAGAAAATCGATTTGGAGACAGACTTAAGCCTCAAAGAAGGTGAAATCCAAATTATTAAAGAAAAAGGTGAAAAAGTGCCAAATATATTTGATTTTTCAAGTACGCTTTACTATGATGATTCCGATAGTTCTATGAAGGGAACTTTTTCGCAATCTGGTTTTGAATGGGATAATAATTACTTAAAGCTTGTCGGTCAACAAAAATCCAAAAACTTGGAAAAAACGGTATCTTTCAATGATACCAAACAAGTAAGATCATACTCAAGCGATGAAAATATCGAAGAGTACGAAAATGGTCCATTAACTTCAATCAAATTTGAAGAAAAGGAAAGGTACAGTGAACCTAACTCAAGTTCGCATATTGGACCTCGAAAAAATTTTGAAGATTCGTATCGTACCACCAGACCAACAATTACATTACATCAAAGTGATGACAAAGGTAATAGTCGAGTAAATAAACTTATAAAACCTCTAAAGGAATTCTCAGGAAGAGATAAAAATAAGGATATTATTGAAGATTAGCTCTATACAGCTAATCGAATACTCGAAGCAAGTGGAATAACGAATGATCAAAATAAAATATTCCACGCAAGTAATTATTTAACTGATTCAGCCCTTCACTATTTTCAAGCTTATAAAAAAGCTGGCAAATTCAACACTTGGGAAGAATTTGCAGGTGCAATGAAACGCAAGTACAGGCCATTAGATCACGAACAAAACGTTAGAGAGCAGCTAAGGTCAATCAAACAAACAAAAGGAATCAATGATTACATAGACGATTTTAGAATACTTATGAACAGAGTAAGTCGCATGGAAGAAGAAGATAAAATTGCTTATTTTATCCATGGTCTGCAAGAAGACACTGAACGATACGTTCAATTAAACAATCCAAAAAGCTTAGAAGAAATAATTCTTATAGCTGAAAACTTCGAACGATTTAAAAGAAGAGACGATAAGCGTTCGAACTTGAATATTTTCCTTGCAAATCAGAATATAAAAAGAACGTCTAACTTTAGGAAAAGAACGCAAAATTTTCCTAAGAATTACACAAAAACCGACAAATATCAAGGTAAATCTATATTTTACAAAAAGGACAATAATTTTTTTCATAAAGGTCAAAACGTAAAAAATTGTAAAATTGTCAGTTCAAAAATTTAAAAAATCCTTTGAAAATTACAGGAATAAATCTCAAGAACGATCTAAAATCGATCCTAAAAAAGAAAACACTGTCTACAGTCTTGACATTGTTAATGGCGCTGAACTTTTAAAATATGTTGGATTTATAAAATATAAACCAGTTAACGTCGTTTTTGACACAGGCGCAATCGCATCAGTTATTGGAAAAACAACAACAGAAAAATTAAATTTAAAAATCTTGCCTTCAGATGTAAAAATAAACACAGCTGATGGTTCAGCTCATTCAATTATTGGTGTGACAGAAAACTTTTCAATTGAAATAGACGATATAATTACTGAAATTTCATTCTTGGTAACAAATATTACAACAGCTGATGTGCTACTTGGCCTCGATTTGTTTAATCAATCAAATGCAACTATCGATCCTGCAAAGCGAACTTTAATTTCAAATAAAAGAAAAATAAAATTAAACGATCATTTCGATGAAATCGACGACGAAATACAAATACTAAGCTGCACGGACAAACATTTGATCGAAGAATCAATCAATTTAAATGAAAATATTAATATTAATATGTCAGACAACAAAGACTTTAATGGGTTTAATAATAGTAACAGGGCATTGTGAATTTAGGTACAAAAAAACAGTACAAAAATAATCAAGCTTGAATAAAAAATTAAAAATACATCTCTGCAAAGTAAAAAATATGCAACTTAGTGCAACTTCATAAGTTGCATCTTATAAGAGAGTCTGCAAAAACTCTGCATTCTGCATAAAAAATAAACTTTAATTAAAGATAAATTTATCAGGTTTATTTTATTTCTAAATATTCTTAATAATGGAATAAAACTATTTAGTTTCATTTTGCATTTTAAAAGTCTTTAATCTAATACAGTCGAACCTCGTTAATCCGGACCTCGCTAATCCGGAAACCTCGTTTTTTCGGCATGATTTCTAATTTCCATTTTCATTTGGTACAATGTATTTTTAACTCGCTAATCCGGCAATTTCGATAAAACGGCATACAAACACTCCACCAATCGAGCCGGATTAACGAGGTTGGACTGTAATTTGGTTCTCATTTGTTACCATGTTTATTAAAATTTTCATTTTGAAAAATTATTTTTTCATGGTGAGGAACATAGAGAACATTTAAAAGAGGTTTTTAAGATACTTCGTAAAAATAACTTAAAGTTAAACGGTGAGAAATGTAATTGGTTACATAAATCAATAAAAATTCTAGGACACATAGTTGAAGGAAATGGAATTAAAATGGATGAGGAAAAAATAAATGCTATTGTAGACCGTAAACCTCCAAGAAACTTAAAAGAACTTCAATCGTTTCTAGGCCTTTGCAATTAGATGATTTTAATAGAAACTTAGCCCATTTTTTTTTTAAGTGCATAATAATCAGATTAAAATTTTTTCCATAAAAAAATTTTTATTCTATGAGCTAGTTGCCTTTTTTGCATATATGAAAAAAAAGCAATTTCCTATTGACCAGAGTTGATTAATATTTTCCAATCATTTCATAATAAACATTACTTTTTGTGTTTTAAATATTATTTACTTTGCGTTTTAAAACACATATATAATGAAAATAATTTTTTAAACATTTGAATAAAAAAAAAGTGCAAAAAGATGGAATTAGAACAAGTGGTCAAAGTAAAAAGAGCTAATGGTATTCTAAAAGAATTAACTTCGTCGCATTTATTATCTTTTTCAGTTTTTAGGACAACTTCAGGAAGCCAAAGTTTTCAGAATAGAAATAGATCATGTTGAAGTGTATTGGATGGAAAATGGTACTCGATTTGGAAAGAGAGTTCCCTTAAGTGATTTAATTTTTCCAAAAAAATTTTCAATTGGAATGTTTTTTAGTCTTCTTAAAAGAGGCCTAAATCCAAGAATTTTATTTTATTTTGGAATATTAGTTAGCATAATTGAAGCACTTATTAACAAAATAAATCATTTGGAATTATTAAAGAAACAGTGCTCAGAAAAAAAGAAAAAGATATTAGATGGTTTTTTAAGGCGGACAATAATGCGAATGGCTCTATTTTAAATGTTTTTTTTATTAATAACATACAGTGATTCACGTTTGACTCAACCTCGTCGAAACTTGAGAAAAAGTCTGAGTTAACCCTAACAAAGCAAAATAACAAAAAAAAATAGCAAAAACATTTTTTTACCTTATTTCTAATGTGACATAAAAAAATAGAAAAAGAAAAATCGGAAAAGAATATTAGATCCTGGAAACGGTATAAGTAAACTGTCTCTATTTTAATACGTTTGACATCTAGGTTCTCTATGGATCTATCTTTTTTTTTATCCAACCTCAGATCTTGCTTTGTTTAACGTCTAAATCAGTGAATATTTCATTTATGAAATTTTTCAATTCCGTTTTGAATGTTTGTTTAAATATTGATTAAGACAAATCAATTAATTTTCAATAGAAATATTAGAATTGATAAAAAAGTCTGAGATAAGTGTAAAGTTTTCCCAAAATTATTATCCTTTTAGTACGAGTTAACCATAATTTTTATCATTGAATGGATTAGCTTTCCAACAAATGATACAAGAAAGTACGAGTTAAGCATAAAGTCTGAGTTATCCGAGTAGGAGTTAAATGTGAATCAATGTACCAAATAAATTAATTTTTTACTATACGATAAAAATTTGATAAATTCTATTTTAAAAGGTAATTAATTTGGTTTTCAAAGATATTTGGTTGAGTATGGTTGAATTGTCAGGTCTAAGCATAAATGCATTTTTCAGAGGACTGCTTAAAGATTTTGGATTTTTTAGTTTGACAAAAATGTTTGTCACATTATTTTCACCTTTTTTTTTGTTAAAATGTTTACCTTTTAGATTTTATTAGAAAA
>NTPY01000224.1:43464-64143 GCA_002922825.1 Brachionus calyciflorus | reverse complement strand
TGATTTTCTCTAATTTTTTCACAATGCTGTATTTTCGAAAATTTTAAAATGTAAAATTTTTTTATTGCCTTTAGAAAAAGGCAATTTTTTCAAATATTAATCTATAAACACAATTTTTAATTATAAACAATGGTGTTGTCAGTTTAATTATGTGAAAAAGGGGTGATTTTGGTAAATTTCGCGGAGAAATCGGTTAACCAAAATAACCTTTTTTACCCTTTTTTTAGACAATTTGCCTAAACTATCAAAAAATAAGTTTTAAAATCCATTTTTTTTCTTAGTATTCTAAAAGAATAAATGTCAATAAAGATCTAAAATGGTAAATGAATCTTATTAGCTCAAAATTTGACCTGGTTTGAATTGATAATTTACTTAAAATATACAATCTTTAACATAATTAGTATAATGAATTTCTCGAAAACCATAAACTTGGCGAAATTTATTTTACTTTTTTTACAGTGCAAAGCTGAAATAATTTAACGAAAACACGAACAGAAACACAACACTGTTCTAACATTTTTCGAAAACATGTTTGAAAATGTTCGAACATGCCGTTAACTTATTTTAGCTTTGTACTGTAGGAAGAGCACGAAAAGCTCTTTAAAAAACATGGGTCTTTATAAAAAAATTTTATACATCACGAGAAATTCATCATCGCTATAAGATTTCACTAAATTAACTTATCTTATAATTAGACCGTTTTAGTTTATTCTTTGACTTTTAACTTAATCATGAAACTAAAATTAATAAGTTAGAACAGTGTGAATACCGAGTTTTTAATAGGCCTCATTTGAATAAAAAAAAAAGCAATTTGTATAAAATGTTTTTATTTAATTAAATAGAAAAAAAATAGAAAATTTTTTTTAGTAAAATTCGAAAATTTAATATAAATGAGATTTAATTTTTTTTTAAAAATTGGAAATCAAATTCGGTTATAGCTTTATCAACTTCAAAGCTGCTTAGACTAGACTTTGAAAGCATTCATTGGCTTAATGATTCTCATTTAAAACATGACACATCTAGGAATTGAATTTAGGATTGTTTTTGATCATTATTGCTATATTTTCAATATCTTTTAATTTTGCATAAAGTATAAAATTCAATCCCATCAAAATAATCATTCTAAAAAAATTTTAATTTAAATATATAATAAAGTCAATTTTTATTTCAGTTTTTTTCCTTAGGACTTGAAAATCAAGGTTGTAAACTTTTAAAATAAAATAATTCTTTACTAAAAAATGCCTCGAAAATAAGTCCTAGATTTTTCGAGTTCTTTGTAAATCCTTGGATATAATATTAAATAAAAAAACTAATACTTACAAAAAAAAGAAAAATTTAACAAATATTTCTGATTTGATATTTAAATTTAAATGCTTTGAATTTGCTTGAATTTCCGAGTGACTAAATTTTGAATAATTTTTTTGATTGTGATCAGAATATGAATTTGAACTTCTTTTTTTGATATATTGACTTCTTCTCGATATATGTTCACTTGTTTTGACATCATTTCTTACTTTAGTTTGGTCTAGATCTAAACTATTTTCGAAGCTTTTTTGACGATTATTTATCGTGATTGATGGAGGCTTATTATTATTATCATCTGAATCAGATATTTCATTATCACTTGAAAAATCTCTAGCTGATGATAATGTGGATGTCGACGATGATAAATTATTAGCAAAGCTTTCTTTTAAATCTAATTCAGTTGATGTCTTAGTGATGAAATTATTAAACATTTTGAGTCTTTGGCATTCGGTTAGTAAACTATTTTCCATACCCTTGAAGAATTCCTGCAAACTAGCAAGACAATTTTTATCAATTAAACCTTAGAGATGAAAAAGATTAATATAGAAAAATTTTCTATTTTATTCCATTTTAGGATTTACTTTTTATTAAAAAATTTGGCTTTGTTATATATTTAACATTTGAATGTACAACTAATTTACATTGTTTATTCGATGCACATCTTGTTAAACAATATCTATGACATATATTAAAACAATCAGCGTAGATTATACCAGAGCTCAATGTCTCTGTATCAATTATACATATTTCATTTTCAACATATTTAACAATTCTCTTAAAATAAAATTTTACTTTATCAAAATATTTTACATAATTCGATAAAATTTTAGTTATGATGTAAAAATTCCACGTACCAATTTTCTAAGATAGTTGCCTTAATCTAGATTATGCTCGTCAAAAAATTCTAAGAAGTTTATTTCTATTTACACTTCTTAATAGAAGACTAGAAAAATATATTCTAAACGCATATTTAATCAGTTTCAAAACTGAAGATAAACATCATTACATTACCTAGTTATTACTTTTTATAACCAAATAAAAAATACTTAGCAAAACACAAATACTTTATATAAATTTTTCAAGACAAATTAAAATGGACATTGGCTCTTAAAAAAACGAGACCCATATTAATTTTTTTTTGGAAAAAGAAGTTGAACGCCCTAAAAGTCATTAGGGCCTCAAATAAAAAAAGAGCTTGTCCCTGCAAGAAATATTGAAAAATAATTTTTAACATTCAATTGATGGAGTCAGCTAGATTAAATGAAATCCTAGATTTAGAAATTTTACAGTACAATCCAAAACAAAGTTTACGAAAACATGAACAATGTTTACACATTGTGCAAACGGATTCAAAGCACTTTCGAAACATGAAACATTTTTTTTTCAAAATTTAAATTAGATTAGCCAAAGAACCGTTATTAAATAAAATTAAAAACAAATACATTAATAAGAGATTAATCTATAGTTAAGAACTAAATTTTAATTCGGTTAATCCATTGACCAGTTTAGTTCCTAGAAATTGGTAAAATCTCTGTTAATTTAATTTGATATTTTTCCAAATATTTTTGTCTAAAATGTTTATAAAAAGATGATTGAAACTTTTTGAAAAGCATAACTTAAGCATCTTTAATTGTAATCAAAATTAACTCTTTTTTTGAAAAAAAATTTTCCTAAATTTACAATGTTAAATTTGGCGCTTAACCACCATTTGTTTTTTAGAAAATTCGATTTTAGTTCGAAGAATTTGATTCAGTAAAAAAGTTGCCATTTCTAAAATTTAAAAAAAATGGGAGTCGACTCGAAAAAAAAGCACTAACACAAGTTTTTAGAGGACTCTTTCAAGTTGGATTTCAAGTTATATTGTCTGAATTTTCAAAATTTCTCTTTAAAAATAGATGAATTATGTCCAAGATGATTACCATTTAATAGATCTCTTAAATATTTTCTAGACCGAAAATATTTCTAGCTTAAATTACATTCATAAATATTGAAAGAATAACCAAATTAACCTGGTCACCATGTTGGACCCTTTTACTATAATTGAAAATCAAATTTATATAGATAGATTTTTAGATATATTTGGCTTAATTTGATAGAGTTCGATTTGATCGTATTAGACTGTATTATGATGTAATTCTAAATTAAACTTTTATTTGTGAAAAAATTTTTCGATTTTCAGTTTTCAATAGCGTGAAATAAAGTATCTACAAAATTTTAAAAAATGTGTAGAGTAATTCAAAAAACAAATAGACATTATTTCTATTTATAATGAAATTTTCTGCTTCATTAAATAATAGTAAAAAATTACTTACATAATATTCTATATTCTTACAATGCTTAGCACCAATAACATTATTAACTTCAATTAAATAATCAGTTTTTCTTGTCTTAATTCCATTTTCTATTTTCCAATCGTCAGCCTTAAACTCTATTAAATTTTATTAATTTAGTGAACTTGAAAATTTAACTTGAATTTATTTACCAGATATTTTTCTCGATTTTAAAAATTCATAATAAAATTCATTAAAATCAAAAAGACATTCGAATAGATATGAAAATGTCATATCAAATATACGATCAATATAAATTTGACCAACATGATCATCACAATTACAATTTAAAATTGATTGTCCATTCTCTTGCAGGCTAATATTATTAGCCGTTGATTTCTCATGTTGACTATTGTTATTCTTATCTTCTAGGGCAATGTCTATAGTTTTATTTTTTTTAGTCAAGCGATTCTTGGACGAACTTTTTATAGACATTTCTAATTCAAACAATTATCTATGTTTAAATAAAATAAATTTTAAATTTTATAATTTTTGTTTGAATTATTTATCCAGCTAATGTGATTAAAATTCAACAAATAAAAAAATTATAATTTTGAAATGCTTTTTTGAAAATTTTATTTAAAAAAAAATATTGCAAAATTTTTTCCTCTCTTGTAAATTTCACTTTGGTAAAAAAAATAATAAAAAACACAAGTTTACCTTTCTTTTTGAGCCATGAAAAAAATAAAGATAATTACTGCATAATTAACTATAAAATCAAAAATTATTTTGAAACTAGTTATTATCAAGAAAAAAAAATCGAATGATTTTTTTTAAATGATTAAATTAGCTTGAAGGTATTCCAATCATAGTTAAGGTTCAATTTTTTTTTTATAAATGCTTCCATTAGAAGCGTTTTTAGAACCGATTGGGTTTAAAGTAACCCTTATACAAATATCTCAAGCATAAAATAAAGATCAAACAAAATTTGTAGTAAAATTTATTTTATTTAAAAATATTTATTAAAAAAAGGTTATTAAAAAAAAAGGAGCAATCTAGAACTATTTTCGAAAGGCACAAGTTGCCACAAGCTTTTTTGTCGTTTCATTGTTATTACTTGGCAAAATAGGATTCAAACCTTGATTGATGAAAATACGAACAAAAAGAAACCTTTTTAAAAATATTCGCTAATGTTTGAGCACGTGTTTGAAAATGTTCAAATATTTAAACCTTTTTATTTACTCTTTTTTTTTAAATTTAATCAAAAAATATATGTCGCTAAAGCATGGAAATTTTGCTTTTTTTCTTTTGGATTTCCGTCTATTTTTGTTAAAATTTAAAACGGTCTAGTTTACTTTTTTTAGATCGTGTTAAAATTTCATGTGTAATTTTAAATTATGAAAGTAAATACTTTTTGTGATCTTCTGAAAATAATTCTGGAAAGTTTTATTACTTATTCTTTTGTTGAAATAAAATTAAAAATAATTTAAAAGCCAAATTTTATATTCATAAAATTATAACACAATATTAAAATTTGGCTATTTATTTTTGTTTCACTTGAATTTCTTATTTAGAACGAAAAGTTCTTTTCACAAAAAAAATAAAGCAATATTTTTTTGTCTCTGATTTCTAATTTGCATTTAGCGTAAAATCTGACAAACTAGCTTTGGGCTTATACTAAATAATTTGGGGGCTAAAAAATATCAACCTTATGAATATCTCATTTTATTTTAATAAGAAGCCCAGTCATTTTATTTCAATACAAAATTATGTTCGATTTTAGTTTAAAAAAAAGAAAATAAAAGAGGAAAAAATTAAATATTTTCATCATCCGGATACAATGTATTAGTATTTGATGATCGTGGTTAATCTACAGTACAAAGCTAAAATAAGTTAACGGCGTGTTCGAACATTTTCCAAAACGTGTTCGAACAGTGTCTGTTTCTGTTCGAACACTGTTTTGTTTTTGTTGGAACAGTTTTGTGATTTTGTTCGTGTTTTCGTTAACTTATTTCAGCCTTGTACTGTAGCATAATAACATCTGATGACGATGATTGATGTTGTGATGGTCGATTTATGTTCCTCATAGAAACTAACTCTTTTCATTTTTGCGATTCTTCTTTAGTAAGTCTACCTACTCTTCTTTTTCGTAAACTTGGAGTTTTCATTGTTAAAGAATGGAGATTTTTTTTTATCAATATTTAATAGTTATAATTAAAAGAAAAGGATTTGCTAACAAAGCAAATTTTATTCTCATGGGCTTGTATTTAATTCATATTAATTTAAGTATAAGGTATTTAATTAAAGGCCCAGGACTTATATGTATTTTATGGAATGGACTTATATCTTCCAAAAGGGGGTTACTTATAGGTAATTCTCATGTTTAGCGCTGGGCTAGTTTGTCAGGTTTTTCGGTATTTTTCTTAATCTACAGTATGTCATAAAAAGTTAGAATCAAGCTTGTTTTTTATTTTGATTGTCTTATTTTTGGCTAGCGTTATCTCAAATCAAAGATAATTAAGTTTTTTAAAAAATTCGGCGTTTGTAAAAAGTCAACGCATAACTTGACTTTAAATGAAATGCTACAGTACAAATTAAAACTAACTTGTACGCATTTTGTTCTTCAACTCTTTCTTTCCTATACCTCGACTTTTACTCTAAAGAAAACATTCAATAAAAACAAATATTTTATAACGTATTTATTTTAAATTCTTCCTTTCCTGAGAAAGGAAAGAAAAGAACAGGAAGTGTCGATGAAGAGTTGGATTCACTATAAATAGATCCCAATTTTTTTCGATCCCAAAATTTTATTCCCAAATGAAAAGATACCAAGTCTTATTTTAGAAAATTGATCCCAAATTAAAATTAAATAAAAAGATCACAAATTGCAAAAACAGTAAAAAGATAACAATCTTGAATTAAAAAAATTGATACCAAAAGCTTGAAAAAGAAATTTGATCCCATTTAAAAAATAAGAAAATAGATCATCTTTTAGTTTGATCCCAAATTTGAAATAAAAAAAACGCTTTGTAAAAATTGATATTATGTCTTCGTCTCTTTATCATGCTAACAACCTTGTTAAAACCCTTTTATTTTTGATTTTTATAATCAAAGTTATGATACACTAATTGACAAACAAACTTCTTCTGTTTTAAAAAACTGTTCTGTTTTCTACGTCACATTAAATTTAATTAAAATTTAAATTCTGGAACTTCGTCGATTTCAATTCAAAAAATT
This sequence comes from Brachionus calyciflorus, assembly GCA_002922825.1. Lineage (NCBI taxonomy): Eukaryota > Metazoa > Rotifera > Eurotatoria > Ploima > Brachionidae > Brachionus > Brachionus calyciflorus. The sequence goes on along the minus strand of NTPY01000224.1, from coordinate 57,331 downwards.
CAAAAAAGTAGACTTCCATTATACCAAGTTTTACAAGATATTTCTAGCGATGAAGATGATTTTAATTATATAAAAGATCAAATGAATATGGATCAAATAGAAAAATCAAGAAAAGATCGCAAAATTGAAAAAAAGACTAGCAATTGAATCAAGAAAATCATCTATTACAACCGAAGAAATTGATGAAGAAGTTCATAGATTTTGGAAAATCACAAATTCAAACCGCAGTCGAATCACTAAAATAGATCGTTTAAATGCTAAAAAAAGATTATTCAAAATTATCGAACAACAAGAGGATTACCAGATGTATATTGCTTTTTATGGAAAAAATAAAGACTTCTTAAATAAAATTTCTGAAACTGATTAAGTTTTCCACCATTTATTTTTTATGTTTTTTTTTATTTAACCTTTAAAATAAAATTTTTAAAATACTTTTTCTACATTTTTTTTTTAATACAATTGATTAGTGATCATTTAAAATTGGAGTCTGATTCATCAAACATAAAAAATGATCAAAAAATGTATGGGATCTATTACTTTTTTTTCGATTAGTTATCAAAATAATTTGGAATCAATTTTTACAAGTATAAAAAGTTAGCTTATTATTTTGGTATCATTTTCATCGTTATCAAAATATTTGGGAACAAATTTTTTGGGATCAATTTAAAGTGGACCGAAGAGTTGATGAAGAGTTGAGGAAGAGGAAAGGAAAACAATCGTACAAGTTAGTTTTAATTTGTACTATAAATTAAAATAAAGGAAAGTAGATAACTTGACTTAAACAATAAAATCAAACTTAATGGCTTTTCGAAAGTCAAATCTTAGTTTAAATTTAAATTTAAAATCCAAATTTTGCATTTGGCAATTTGAAGTTAGGTATCAATACACCAATTTTATCACTAGTGGTTTCTAATTTTTTCTAAGGAAAACAAATGATAATCTTCATACATGTTTGATTACCGAGCCCAAAAATTTGGTCGATGTTGATAAAGTAATTTCCTAAAAAAAAAGTTAGATTTTTTTTAAAAGTATTTATTGTGTCAAAAATAAAAAATTGTCGAAACTATTTGATTTTAAAAAAATTTAGACAATAATGAAATTTTTTCCAAGACTTAAAAATTTATCTGAAGCTTTAGTTGTTAGAAAAACAACCTTGAAATTTTTATAAATATTTTCTTGAAAATAATAGCTTTTAAAATCGTCACCATCTTGGCCTTCTTTGACATATTTTAAATATTTTTCATGTCTCAAAATAGACCTATCACATAATTCTTCAAAGAGGTTTTCACTTATTTTCGAACATGTTTCTTCAATTGAATCTATTACTTGAGGAAGATCGATCAAATCTATTTGAAAAAAAAAACCTAAAGATTAAATTTATTTTAAATCAATTCAAAATATTTACCAAAAACAAGAGCTTTTCCAAAACGTATCGAAGCAATTATTGCAAATCTTAATCGTTCTGGATCTTTAAAGACACTATCCATACAGTCGAAATAGGTTGTGTTTCTATGTCTTAAAAAAGCACTTACTCGTGTTGTTTCATCAACTACTGCATAACAAGGCTCAGTGTCTTCAGGATTATCAGTAATTAAAGATACCATTTTTCTCAAATCAGCTTCTTCTGGTTTAACATTAACTTCTTTAGGTGTTTCCAAAAGTTGAGGTACTTCGCTAGGCTGTGGTGGTGTATCGACAAGTTTCGCTGATGCTTTTTCTGAACTAGTCTTAGAAGTAGCTACTTTAGCTGGAGTTGTTTTAGCGGCGGGCTTTTTCGTTAAAGTTGGTTTTTTACTCATTTTTCTTATAAATTTAAAAAAATAATTTGTATTTTAAAGTTTAATTATTTCTTAATATGTATTTATTTGAATATTATGAAGACTTTACGAAATTACAGGCTAGAATTTAATTGTTTCAATATTATTATAATTACATGTTACCAACGGTAATAGCAATTTTTTTTAAATTATATTTAAATCATATAATAATATTGAATCATGTTAGGCTCATTACATGAATTAAAAGTTCAAAATTTTTTGGAAAATTGATTAAAAGAATTCGAAATAAAAAAGTCAAAAATATTTCTCAAAAGATTCTAACAGAATTTATTATTATCTAACTTCTCTTTAATAAGAATTTAATTTTCGTTTAGGAACTTCAATATAAGGCCAAGAATGAGTCGTTCTAAAAGTTTTCCAAGACAACTTAATGTAATACTAATTGGTCTATAGTCTTTAGGGTCGCTACTATTTTGTACTTTTTAAGGAATAAAATTTACTAACGCCGTCTTCCAACTCGAGAGAAATACATTTTTTTCAATAATTAGATAAAATAGATAAAGTATAGTACCCTTAAATTCTTTACTGGCATTAATTAAAAAAAGATTGTGAATTTTGTCTATACCTTTTTATTTAAATTTTTTAGTCCTATTTCAAGTTCATTAAGTGTGAATTTTTCTTTAAAAAAATCAGGCTTGAAATCTTTTATTTCTGTCTCAATTTTCTCCTTTTAATCAAAAAAATTATCGTTAGAATCGGCATGTTAAAGTTTTTTGTCAATTTTCTTTTTTTCAATTTTTTTGATCAGCAAAAATAGCTCTGCAAAACATTTAAAAAAATTTTCGGTGGCAAAAAAAATGTTGCATAGTGAAGCAAAATTTGCTGCACCTTTTGGCAACGTCTGCAAAAAATTGTGCAATTTTAATTGCGTATTTAAATTAGACTTTTTTAATGGTGTGCAATTTGCAGAAAATAATTTTTATTTCAAAATTTCAGAAATCTGTGAACTCTGTGCAAATTTACTCTAATTTAAATACGCAATTAAAATTGCACAATTTTTTGCAGACGTTGCCAACAGGTGCAGCAAATTTTGCTTCACTATGCAACATTTTTTTTGCCACCGAAAATTTTTTTAAATGTTTTGCAGAGCTATTTTTGCTGATCAAAAAAATTTAAAAAAAGAAAATTGACAAAAAACTTTAACATGCCGTTAGAATCCATTAAGGTTTCTTCGAGAATTTTTCCAAAAAGATTAGCCTTGTCAGAATATGTTTCATATTCATGAAAATAAAGAGTAGGAAATGTTCTTGATTTATTCGAATTTACTTTTCCGTTTAATTTTTTAATTCTTTGCCAAAAAGGTCTTGAAGAAGATGCATTATTCCCTTAATATTTTGAAAATTTTCAGTCATAAAATATAAAATTCTTAAGTTGTTATTGTAATTTTTTTTTAATTTAAATTAAATTGAAATTTATTTTTTTAACATCTGAAATTAACCCAATTTCACAATTCACACATTTTAAAAGATTACTCTTACATTTATCCTCATTATGATCAATTTCTCCACATTTTCCACACTGATTTCTATTTGGTCAGTTAAAGAAAAATTGATCGAGTTTTTACAAATTTTAAGCTTATTTCCATCTCTAAAAGTAATTGGTATTACATTAATAATTCCAATTTATGCAAAGTACTCTTGAAATTCAAAAATATTATTAGCTGTGGAACCTCTTAGTATGAGAATCTGTTTACTTTATGTGTTAAGATATGTTATTTTAAGTTCAGATTCCCTAAAATCATCCTCAAAACAACTTTAATCTCATCGGACAGTAGTTTTTAATGGTCATGCCTAAAACGCGGATTGCGGAAAGCGGAAACCGGAATTTTTTTGCGGAATTCCGCAACTGTTTTTTCATTTTTTTTCTTGAAAAATTCCGCTAAATTAATGCCTAAAACGCGGAATTTCCGCACTTTAGTAACTTTGTAATTTTTTGCGAAATAAATCATTCGGAAAATAAAAATGCGGATAATTTCTTTGGAAAAAATCTATTTTATTTAAAAAAACCCGTTAATTGAATTTAATTCAGAGGATAATTTTTTTAGCTGACTAAAAATAATTAAATGTAATCCTGAAGATTAAACTCCATTACAGAGTTTTGACTTTGAAAAAAAAATCCGAAAAGAAAATTTATATTGGTTTCAATTATATTACAAAAGTGATTCTCCTGTTTTTCAAAAATTTCCTAAAAAAAAATCCGCTTTTATAAAATGAGCTAATTTTGAAATTTTCGAAAAACTAAAAATTCAGAAATAAAATTTCAGGATCCCCTGAAAAATTTATTTTTGAGATGAAAAAATATTAAAAAACTTTTTTTAACCGCTATTTTTAGCTTTTTAAACATATTTCAAATTGTGGTTTCAATTTTTTCATCCCCTTTAAATGTTCCCTTTTTAAGAAAACTTGCCATATTTATCTTTATATATTCCTAAATATTTTTAAATTTCTTTTATATTTTCATTATTTATAAAAATTTTAATTAAGTCTAAAAGCTTGAAATCTACATTCGGCTCAGAATATCTAAAAAATGATTGACTGGATTGACTTAAGTTTAATTTTAGTTTTCAAGTCAAGTCATTACTTTAATTTACTTCAGCATTTAATTAAAAATCAAGTTATGACTTGACTTTGAAAAAATATAATTAAAGTCAAAACTTAACTTTTTTATTAAAAATGAATCAAAGTTAAGTTTTTACACTGTTCAATAAATGGGTTTTTTTAAATACCGTAAATTCTCTTTAATTGGCTACGTATTTAAAATTGATTTTTTAATATTGTCCGTGTACTAGAGACCATCCTTTCCATGTTAAAACTTTTTCGATTTTTGATTCCGAATGAAAAATAAAAAATTTATTCTTAGTACGTATTTTTAGTTTAATTTTTGATTTTTAAAACACGGTCTAATTTTTGAGTTTGGTATTATAGTACCGGACAAACTCCGGAAAAAAAAATAAAAAATTGAAATTAAATTAAAAAAATTTTTGGCACTAAAAATTAGAAAAAAAAATAAATAAATTCGATTTTTTAATTTTTTGTTTTTATTATTTTTCAAAAAAAGAATAAAAAATTGAATTTTAATACCGGACTGAAACGCGAGATTCCAGATAAAATCAATGTTTTCTTTATCAAAGTTACGTTTTTTCTGTTTTTTTGGGCTGAGACGGCTTTTGAGTTCTTCATTGTTGGTTTACAGTTTTTAATTTATGCAAAATGAAGTAAATAGGCTAATCCGAAATTTTAATCTAAGTTAGAACAAAATAATGAATTTCTAAAACCAGTACCCAACACCTTTCTATTCTCATCAATACCAACAAAAATTTAGTTAACATTTACTGAATAGTTAGTTTCAACTTTACAAATAATCAAACCACACATCAATTAAACAAACAAGGACTCAGCAGCCGTCTCAGCCCAAAAAAACAGAAAAAACGTAACTTTGATCTCCGTTCATCAATTCTAAAGGATAAAATAGTGGCTATTCTCCTGATTTTATTTCTTTTTTTTTGCGGGACAGAGTCGGGAGATTCTAACTTCTCTCTGGGGTTTTTCACTGCTGCTGTTCTTAATAGACTAGGAATTCGGAAAGAAGGTGTTTGACTGTTAAAGCTGTTATGTGATGAATATCAATGATATTCTAATTTCAATATCAATAAATTGAATATCAATTATTCAATTAACCTTTTTTGATATTGAAATTTCAATATCAGATAAAAAATTTGAATGGACTCACGGTATTTCAACATTTTTTTCGCACCTCACAGTATTTCAACATTTTTTTCGCACCTCACAGTATTTCAACATTTTTTTTTTATATGCCGAAGTGTGAAAAGGTGGAGTCGGACATAATACTTAAATGTTAAAAAAGTCTTGAAATACTGCTTATTATAATAAATTACGGACAATTGCAATAAATAAAAAAAAATTTAATTGATATATTGCAACTATTGCAACGACTGGAAACGGAGATTGTTTGTATAATGCCATTTCTTTGGCTCTTTTTGGTAATGAATCTAATTCAAAGAAGATTTATTTATCAATGGCTTTTATAATTTTCGAATATGAGGATTATTTTAGAAACCTTGTAGAGAGTTTTAAGTATTCTGATTCTTTTGAGAAAAAAGTTATTGATGCTTCTACTCTGAGTATTTTCGGAAATGAATTTAATATGATAGCGTTAAGTTTATTATTTCTACGTCCGATAAAGTGTTACATAATATAGCATTCAATGTTAATTCAAGTCAAATGTCTGGCTATCCTATTTATTTATCACTTAAAGACGTTCACTTTACACCAATCGTTCCCCTAAACCAGAATTTTCAAATTGCTAATACCACTGGTGATCACTTAAATTTTATCAAGTATGGTGTAGGTGAATTAGATTTTTATTAATTGCAAATTATGTAAATATAGACTTATATACTTTTTTTTTATTGGTATTTTTAATTTTATTTTTTATCGAATAAGATTATTTCAAATAAATTATAGTAATTAAATCATATCCTGTGTGATTTTTTCATTCACACCTTTCTTTTGATTTCTATGTTGCGGTTGGATAAAAAAAAAATGTTGAAATACTGTAGAGCCAATTTGAATATCATAAATAATCAAACAACCAATTAGATGCTAATTATCTTTGCACTAATTTTTTTATTTAGTTTCAGTAAAAATAGTCAACAGTTTTTGAAAAATGAAAAATAGTAAAAAAGAAATACCGTAGTGCCTCACTATAGCGACCTGAGGGAATATCTAATCTTCATATAAAAGACCATGGGGGAGTCCTTGTTAAGTTACACTTTTTTAGAAATTTTAAGCCCATGGTCAAGGTTAATAACGGATCTTGTATTCAAAGACTAAAATTACTCTCTGGTCTTATATAAAGTATTTAGCAAAAAATTAGTATTTTGTAATTTTCTTTATTTATTTTAAACTTTTTTCACAATTTTCAAAAAAATAAAAAAAATTAAAGCTATCAAAAACACATTTGCAGCTTAAAATAATTTCAAATGGCTAGAAGAAATTCTTAAACTTTAGTATTTACGCTTTGTTAATCTGCCATGCCGCATGAAAAATTTAGCCCAGCCTAAATTGCTGATATATTTTAATTTAAGCCTTACAAACCTCATTATGATAAATATTAGACAGAGTGGTTTATAAATGATTAATAGTCCTTTAAAATAAATGTTAATCTTAAGTCGCCAGGATACGTTGATATTCTAAATTTGGTGAAATTTGAATCAATTTAAATACACAATTTCTAAAAGCAAGTTTTCACATTTGCGGTTCTAGTTTACATTCAGCTACGATAAATTTATCTATAAAAACAATGAAATTAAATTTTACAGGACTCAGGTGGTAAATCCAATAAAGTTTTTTCGATTAAAAGTTTTTTTGTGCGTGTTTATGGTCGAGGTCCTGCAAAATAAATCCTTGCTAAAATGAGAGAGCTTTGCAGAATAATTTTCGGTAAAAAAAGACATTAACATACCAATTGTTTAAGGAAGTTTCCGAATTTAAAATTTTTTCCAATTTAAACCAAAAAGATAGACATTTTTAATAAAATTTTTCAATTTTTTAGTAAAAAATAAAACAAATCAGATTCTTTTTTTTTAATCTTTTTTAATAGGCCAGAGGTTTAAATTCTAATAAAAGACCATGGTTTTCTTTTTTGCAAAAATGTCGTTTTTTTAAATATAACCCTTGGGCTTTTGAATGAAGATAAGTCGAAAGACCATGGTCGCTATAGTAAGGCACTACGGTATTTAAAAATGAACGTTGAAAAATTGATTTAAGCTTAAAAGAAAATGGTTTGCTAAATAACAAAAATACTCTATGCTTTTAATGCAACCGAGAGATGAAATGGTCAATAAAAAACACTTTAAGCGACATCTATTTATGGCGATGTTCGTTGTGTGGAGCTTCTCCTAAAGCTCAATATCAATGATACTGAAATTTGAATATCAATTAATCAATTAATTTTTTCTGATATTAAAATTCAATATCAAGTCTAAAATTTGAATATTAATTAATTAATATGGTTAAGTTCTTGATGGATTAAAAAACAAGTAAAAATTACCTTGAAAAAAAAAATGGATGTATTTTTTTTATTTGATTTGACCAAAGCCTTCTAATGTAAGGTTTTTTTTTATCTAAGCTGAGTGTATATATACGAAGTAATTTTTTAAACAAACTTGAAACTTTATTTTCACTTACACTTTCTTGAAAAATCATTGTTATTATTGGACAAGCTTTTGTTTTTGTCAATTTAGCAGACCAGCATTTAATTAAGGCAATAATAATTTTGATTTTTTTCTAAAAAGGGAGAAAAAAGACCCTTCCCATTAAGATTTATAGGTTCCACACTTATACTCATTACAACGTCAAGTTAAATGCTTGGATGATTCTTTTCCATGCGTTCTAAATCTTATTTCCATTGTTTTTTGAAATTTTAGACATTTAGTATTCGAACGTTCTTGTGAAGGGTGTACAGCGCCTAAGTCACGGAGCATGTCAAATATCTTAAATTCTTCTGAATTTTCAATTTCTTAAGTCATTTTTTTTTTTTCAATTAATGCTTGATTTTATTTCAAAAGAAGTTTAAAACGAAGAATATTTTTGGGATATATTTATTTTTTATTCAAATTTGCAATATCATTAAAATTTTTTAATTCATAAGGTGTCCCAAGTCATAAACCATAGTTTTTTAAATTTGTAGATACTTAAGAATTGTTTTGGTTTTTCTTAAACTAGACCCTCACTTTAAAAAAATCAAAATAAATATACCAAAATGTTCCTTTTTTTATAAATTTTTCAAAAAATAACTTTTTTCTTTACAATATTTGTAAATTCATACTTTTTTCACCGAAATAAACTTTTTTTTTAAAAACACACTGGTGTATTTCAAAGCTACCAATGTAGCACCACCAATTAATCTAGAAAATTAAAATTAGCACATTTAGTTGCTTAAAATAAAAAAATTAAAGAATATTTTTCTAGACTAAATCAAGCATGAAGAATTCAATTTTTGCATTATTTTTGAATCCTGTCTCCAGTATTTTCATTTTTTGAAAAAAACTCTTTTATTCTTAAAGCCATGAAATGCAAAACGTCCACACTATTTTCTGATATTATTTTTGTGATATGTTTTTTTTTTGAACTAAAGGGGTTCAAAGATTCTGAAATATAGAACGTTTTGCATTTCATGATGTCTTTTTTTCAAAAAATAGGGGGGTGTCTGTTTTTCAGGTACCGGTACCGTACCAAAAAAAAAATTTTTTTTTTTTGGTCGGTCTTAAATTAAAAAAATAATAAAAAAAAAATTTTTTTTTTGGTACGGTACGGGTACGCGTACTCCGTTAATTCGCGAGAAATGCAGTATTTGAAACTTTTTGTATTAAAAAATTATGCGGCAATTTTTAGACCCTGGTCCAGGCTCAGGAAAGTACCCAATTTTGAAAATTTTTAAGGCCATGGTGTTAAGTTTGAAGACTTTTATTCAGACGATAGCATTATTCAGTTAAAATGAAATTTTTTTATCTGCTTTATCCAGAAACCTAATTGTGCTAAATATTCCCCAATTATTATGACAAATAAATACTGGATTATTGGTTTATTTACTCTCTCAACGATGTTAAAAAAGAGTATTTTGAGATCACTAGTCTATGTAAACGTGATTAATTGGGCATCTGAAATTTGGACAAATAAAGACAACGATTTAGACAGTTTTGATTTTTTCCGTCTTGTGTATCGGTAATTTTAAGTTTAAGACAACTTAGTTTACAATCTTTTGTTTGTTTAAGTTTTACACATGAAAATCTTGATGTTTTCATTAGATTTATCGCAATTAATGAATTATTTTTATTTTTTAATTTAAGTTAAGATTTTTTAACCGTACAAATATAAAATATTTATCCCTGCTTTTCAAAAGTAGAAAGTTTCATAAAACAAAGATCTCAAGAAAATCACGATTAGAATTATTAATAAAACAAGTTTGTTGTTTTTTTTTTCATAAGAAATTTTATTTTTCAATAACCTTGAATTTGAATCTATTTAATTAATTAAAAAACAAATAAATTCGATAAACGGAAAACTAAAATTTCGAAAAAAATTCCGTATAATTTAAATAAAAAATAATATAAGAATCTTTATAATATAAAAAAAAATTTAAAGTAAAAAAATAATATATTTTGTTTTTTGTTTAAAGATTATAATTTACAAATTTTATGGAACCAATTTTTTTTTGTTAACCCTTTAAATAAATAAATAAAAAATTTGAGCCACTGTTTATTTTTTTTCTATATTCATTATTTAGATGATATTCTTCTAATCAAATTATTAGAGATCGTCTGAATTGTCTCTTGACTTGAAATTCTTTTCCAATTGTTTTAAAGAATTCTCCATTTTAGATATTGCATCCAATGTATTTGTTATAACTGATTGCCAATTATTTGTATCTTGTTGACCAGCGCTTAATAAAGCTCCATCAAATTGTCTTGGATTAGACAACCTTTATACCGACGACAACAAAAAAATTTATAACTCCTATTTTTTCTTTTTTTATTAGAAAAAAAATACCTTGAAATAATACTAGGATCATTTTTTAAACTATCAGCTAATGACTCAATTCGTCTTAATTTATAATAAAGTAAACCATTTATTAACATCAAACAAAACATACTTTTATTTAAACAAAAATAATTAATAAAATTAAATAAAATAAAGTTGTAAAAACTTACGCAACAATAAAAAGTCTAACAAGTGTATCTACATTAATTTCCCATTTGAAAAATGAGAATTTTTGAATTGGTACTAATTGAGCTTGATGTGATATTGATCTTTCTAATTTAACTGTGGAATTTGTTTGATGTGATTGTGTGTGATGAGATGAATGGTGATTATGATGGTGATGATGATTTGAGGGAGTAGGGTCTTCTGTATTGGAATGAACATGACGTTTTTTCATATTGCGTTTTGTCGAATTTTTACTACGAATTTCACGACTAGTATCGAATTCTTCCGATGAGACTTTTGCATCGACCCGTCCTAGTGACTTACGAGTTTGTTCACTCGTAATTGCCGATATGTTTGCCAATTTCTCAGGTAGATTTGGAAAATCTGGCAAGGTTTTTTCTTAAAATTAAATAATTTTATTTATTTGGAAATTTATATAATTTCAAAAAATTAAAATAAAAAAATAATTGAATGCTCAAAAATTTTATCTTTCGATATTTTATTTTGTTGCCAAAATTATTTAAAAAAAAAAAATTTAGAAAAACAATTTTAAATAACTATTCTTTTTTTGTTATTCTTTCACAATTTTCTATTATGAAATGTGCTCAAAAAATTACAATTTTTAAAAGCTATTTTATCATAGAGCTCCAGAAATTAGGAATTTTCTGATTGTGAGATTAAAAATAAAATTTTTATTCCTGATTTTAATTGAAATTGCCATAAAAAAATCGAAATCAGTCGATATCGAAATTCTTGAAATTTCGGCATCACTAGAAAAAATTTCGAATTTTAATTTTTTTTTTCGAGGAGCGAGCAACTCGTTACGAGCTTATTTTAATGTAATATTAATTTGAATGAATCAAGTTTCAAGTTTCAAGGTCAATCAACAGGCTAGTGCCCTTATCTATTTCTAGACTGATTAACACTTCAAATTTTATAAAATTAAAATATTTCATTGAAGCTTTTAATGCTTTTAACTTTTTAAAATATTCGGACTCGCTTAGTTCTGTAGTTTTTATCTAAAGGACTGATCAATTTTTCAAACTGAATATTATTTTTCTTGAGAGCTCTCATATTTCTTTATATTTTGATAATGCAGAAGTAATAAAAGATTAAGTTGATAAATCAATTTTTAAGCATTCAATTAATAACGTTTGGAAAAAGGGACTGTGAAGTTCATGTCAATTCGCTATTTTTTCTTTAAATTTTTTTCCAAACATTAAAAATTAGTTCTGCAAAATGTTACAATACGTAGCAAATTTGCTACAAAAATTTTCTTACTGTGCTAAATCTCTGCAAAATTTGTGCAAATACATATATACTGAGTTTTTAATAATTTTTTTCTGCATTTTGGGTGCAGATATTTTGCAGATTAATAATGGGAATGTAGCAAATTTGCTACATCTTGTAACATTTTGCAGAACTATTTTTTAATGTTTCGAAAAAAAGTTATAGAAAAAATAGCGAATTGAAATGAGCGAATTGACATGAACTTCACAGCCCCTTGGAAAAATGATTGATTTAGTTAAATTATTTTAAAAATATTAAATTTAAAAATCAAGCATGGAAAATTTCGAAATGAGATGCTAGGCTAGGTATCAAAATCAACACAACTAAAAAATCAAAGCTTTAACATCAAATTTCATATTTAAAAAATAAATAAAAATCATAAACAATTTAATAACACAAAATTTGAGCAATATTTTAAAACTGGTCACCTTTTTGAATTAAATCATGCTCATCCGTAGACGATGAATCGTCCAAAGACTCTTCATGATTTAAACAATTATTTAATTTATTTATAGATATAAACTCATGACATTTTCTTTCATAAGCCTCTTTGACTATATTAACTATTATGTAAAAAATAAATTAAAATATTTAATAAAGCTTTTTGTTAAATTAAAAAAATACGTTTCCAAGAAGCTCTTGGAAACACAATATTAATAATAATTAAAACGCTTTGTTAGAAAAAAAATTTTTTTGAATAAAATTACTTACCTAAAAACAGAAATGAATCTCTAATAGCACTAAGTGAATTCTTTTCAATAAACGCTTTTTAAAACAAAATAAAATTGACCATTTATTATTATTATTTTTTTAAAAAATATATTTACTTTTGACTATAAAATTAGGCGATCGTTTATAATGTATTCGATAATTAGCTGTTATTTTAGTTGAATTAGCCGTTAATCTAGTCATACAAAATCGGTTTATAACTGAAAAATAATCAGCATAGGGTACTCCATGAGTAACACTATGCGATTCTAAAACAATACATACATCGGGTTTGTACTCAAGTATTTTCTTTAAGAAAAAAAAAATTTTATTTTTTTTGTGTTAAGATGAATAATAATAAAAAAAGTGATAATTTAAAGTCAAAACCGCCTAAACCGGTCAAAAAAGCCGCTGCTCCGGTTAAAAAAATAAATGATAAGCCGAAAAAAATTGATGCTATTGAGAAAAAAAATGAACCGTCTCCTTTAGTAATCTTAGTCAAACCGGCAATGAGTGAAGAAGAGCTTAAATTACATAAATCAGCGATTAAAATTCAATGCGCTTGGAAAAAATATCGAGCTGTATGTGAATTAAAAAAATTGAGATCAGAAAAAAAAGAACTTGATGATAAACTAGCTAAACTAGAACAAGAAGCTTATGTTCAAATGATTAAATTAGAACAACAACGTGAAGAAAAAAAACGTATGAAAAAATTAAAAGAAAAAGAAATGAAGCGTAGAAATGAAACTAGGAAGAAAAAATTCATGGAAGCTGCTTACGATGGTAATTTACAAGAAATGAAATTTATAATAGGAGATTTTGAAAAAGAATTAGATGGTATGGAGGAAAAATTGGACTCGGGTAAGCGCAAACAAGCTCTTTTGAATTTAATTGATTGTAAAGATTCCAATAATAATAGTGCTTTATCTGAGGCATCGGCTGGTGGTTCACCAGAAGTTTGTAAATTTTTACTTTCGAATAACGCTGATCCGAATTCGAAAGGTGCATTTGGTCGTACACCATTATGGCGAGCTGCTTTTGCCGGACATTTAAATTGTGTTCAAATTTTACTTGAAAATGGTGGTGATCCAAGAATGTATTCTCAAGATGGTCAACGAGTTATCGATGCAGCTACCAAAGACAATGTTATAGACATTTTAAAAAATTGGAATATTCAATTAACAGAGCGTATGCTACAACAAATAGACAAATCAAGACGTGAAATTAAACAAGAACAAATAAATGGTTTAGAAGAGCGTAAAAAAATGGCCAAATTAGAATACGAACAATTAAAGTCGAAATATG
>NTPY01000224.1:14416-43229 GCA_002922825.1 Brachionus calyciflorus | reverse complement strand
CAAGACGTGAAATTAAACAAGAACAAATAAATGGTTTAGAAGAGCGTAAAAAAATGGCTAAATTAGAATATGAACAATTAAAGTCGAAATATGAACATGTTAAAAATGAACTGTACAGTTGTAATTGTGAATTACAGCGTTTAAACGATGAATATTTATTAAATCCGGACATGTATGGGCCTTTAATTGATAAAAAAGAAGCTGAAAAAGTTGTTTTAATATCTCAATCGGAAGACTTGAGAGAAAAGAGTGTAAAATCAAGAATTTTCTACAAAGATTTACTTAGTGAAATACGTAAAGAAAAGAATAAGATAAAAAATGAGACTGAAGAATCTGATGATGAGGGCAATGACGATTCAGATAGTGATAATTTAGACGATAATAAAATAATGAAAATTAATATTAAAGAAATGGATGATTTAGTTCTAAGAGATATTACGAATTGTGTTCGTACAGCTGAAAAATGGCCGATTGTAATTGATCAAAATGATCAAGCATCGACTTTTCTAAGATACAGAGACACTAATTATGTTAATTGTTTAGACATGAAGTCTATGGAAAAAAATAAATTTCGTTTGGCTTTACTCGGCTCGATTCGTTATGGTAAACCATTTGTATTGGATTTAATGCAATATGATCAAGAGTTATTAGAATCAATTAAAAGTGTATGTGATCAAATAGATGATAAACTATTCGAGGATATGTGTTCTAAAGAATTGATTAAGAATGAAAAATATGCCAGGTTGATTCGATTGGAATCAGATGGTAAAGAATATGAAGCTCATAATTTCAATCAGAATAGAATTAATAATTTTAAAATTTTGTTTCTTACTAGCAATCCTTATCCCACTGATAAATTATTAAATTTAACTTTTCCGATTAAAGTAATTACCAGAGTTAAGGATGATGATTTTTTTTAAATAAATTTCTATCTCAATATTTTTTTTTCACCGAAAAATTTTTTCAAAAATTTTTTTTTAACATATTTTACTTAAAGGTTCTACCTAGTACATACAAAGAAGAAACTGTTCCCCACAACGAAAAAATTTTCGCCACAAAAATCACTTTTGACAAGACAAAAAAACATTTATATAAATGTTTTGTCAAAGATTGATTTTTCTGAAATTGATAAATTCCCTAATATTGATGAAAAATGGGGCTTTGTAAAGGATAAAGTCATTGAGGCCATTCATATCTTTATGAAAGAAAAAAGTGAATAAAATTTAATAGAATATAAAAACGCCAGGAAAGAATTTAAAACTTTAAATAGGAAAAAAATAAAAGAATTTTTCGAAAATAAAACATCATATGATTTTAAAAACTCTAAAAAATTATTGATATTTTAATGCTGAACTTATCACAAATAGCATATAGACTATTGTGAATTAAATTTTTTTTGTTGGATAAGTGCGAAAAATCGAAAATTTCCATTGTGTATCTATAAGTTAATTTGTTAAGACCTACTTGATCTTCTGTATTTTTAGGTCGTCCTAAAGTACCACCCAAATCGACTGTATATTCTAATCTACGCGCTGGTAATGAATGAACTAGTGTCCATTCACCTACTTTTAAATCGCCAAATTTTCTCGATTCCCAATATTTTTTACAAAATTCACTGTGTCCAAAAATAGATTCAAATAATTGATTCACAGACATATTAAATACTTGATTCATAAGCTCTTTTCCTAGATGTTCACTACATGAACACTTTGTATTATTGTTAGCGTTGGGATCTTTAATAGTCTCTGGTTGTTCAGAAGGACTTGATGTCACCGGGGAAAACATTGACGTTTGGCCTATCATAGAAGACGAAAGCTCAGTTTGTTCTTTTCATTTACAAAAAAATACATTTAATAAAATTTAATTCTTAAAAAATAATAATAATTACTTGAAGAAGACGAAGAATTATTTATGGGAGAATAAGCACTTAAATTTTGTGTTTCATCTTTCTTTTGCTCATTTTGATTACTATTATTATTAAAAGAATTTAAATCATTTTTATTAGTTGGTTCTGGTGTTGTTTCACTAGATGTATTTAAACCACTTGAAATAGATGAAGTTTTCATGTGACGGCTTTTGGTTATTGTTGTTTGGGAATTTTTTTCGACTACCATTGAACGTGGTCTCTAATTTTACAACAAAAAAAAAATATTTCAAAAATTAAACTCAACTTTAATTTGTTTAGCTTTTAACAGCGACATAAATTTTTAATTCTAAAATGACCTAAGCTAAATTTTATTTTATGTTAAATTTATTCGAAAACATGATTTAAAAAAAAAAAACTCAATTTAATCGAAACCTATTTATTATTCGCTGAAACATACCAAAATATACTTTAACTGATTAAAAAATTAAACCTTTTCTTTAAGGTATAATTTCTTGGCAAAACGAATTATTTTATCCATGATGGATTTGGTCGTTACTTTTCATGCATATTGAATTTATAATAAAAAAAAAAGAACAAAATTATTCTTTGTCTTTAAAGAATAGTCTAATTATAATTTAGAAAATTTTTGATGAAGGTGGATGACGAATGATTTCCTTAAAATAATTATTTTTTTGAAAAATTGCCACATGTAATATTGATTCTTTCAAATCGACCATATTAAAAATCACATGTTTTAGTAACTAAGTGAAAATTTTTAACTTTAAAACAAATCGATTTTTTTATATTTTAAAAATCATGTTTTTTTTTTAATAAAATAAAATGTTTTATTCCAATAATAATTACTACCTTTATAAATACACCAGTAGTGTTTGGCACAGGGACTAGTATCTAAAACAAATTATTTATATTTAAAAAAAAAATTAAAATTACTAAACTATGATAAAAATTGGTTACGATGCAATGATTTTTTTTAGTTAGTAATAAAATCGAAAGTTTTTATTTTTCTTCTAATAAGAGAAAAAAAAAAGGTATGATAAATTAGGAATTTATTTTTTTCTCGTAATTTCAATTGTAAAGTTGGTAATAGATTAGGAAAATATAAAAATTTACTGACGTAAAAATTCTTATTGAAAAAAAAAATAAAAAAAAAAGGAATTTTTTTTTGTTGAAAAGAATTATTAACAAAAAATCTTACTTCTGCTGAAGAATTAATATCAATAAGTGATGTGTCATAACTGGATGATTGACGATGACTTGGTTGATATGTTGTTGGTGTCGAAAATTTATTACCTAATGGGTCAAATGAAGAATTAGATGATGATTGTGGTAGACCATTCTTTTCTTTTTTCATTTTTATATTTGATTGATCGTCTGAATATGAACTTGCCTCTTCGATTTGATTTAAATTTGAGCTAGTAAGTATCAATGGTGAAGTGTGAATCGAATGTAAAAGTGATCTATCAATCGTTTCAGATAAATCTTCAAAAAAATAAATACCTCAAAATTTTATTTAATTTTATTATTTTATAAAAGTAAAAAATTTACCGAATTGATCTGAAGGTCTTGTTTTTAGTTTTGAATAATATTCGTATTCAGCGTCGTCTGAATTATAGCCTAAATCCTCGCCGTAACAACCTTTTAATATACCACTTATCTCTTCAAATGTCATAGACTTTTAATTGACAGTATAAAATTTAATTCCTTAATAAGAAAAAAATGAGGAAATAGACTTACACCATCTGACAAAGCGTTTTGCCAGACTTTAACTAAAGTAGTATAAGTTTTATCTCTCGATACAAAACTAGTTAAAAAATATTTTTCGTTGTCTAAAATAATTGTTATTGCGTTCGGTATGATCTTGGCTGTTTTATCTTTGACCAAACTTCTTATATCTTTAAGTTTAAGAATTACCTTTTAAAGAAAATAAAAAAGTGAAATTTTTTTCTTTTGGAATTTTTTGAATTTAAATTACTGTTGTTTCCCAACCGATTATATTTGCTCGAAAACACACGTGATTTGACGATACGTATAAACGACCGTGGGCAAGTATTTCACGTTGTAAAGCACAAGAATAATCAACAAGTAAATGTTCTTCAGGTGGTAATTTAAATAAACGACGAAAATCTTCGTTCTTTTGTTTATATGAATTTGTAAATACCTTTGTATAAAAAATTTATTTAACTAAAAAAAAAATTAATTAAAAGAGTCGTAACCACAAAACTAGTAATTAAAAACCCGGTTTTGTTTTTCTAGCTTTACCTTTCCTCTTAAATTCATAATTTCTGATTTTAATTTGTTCGAATTATGAAAAATTAGAATTTTCAAAAAAAAAATTAAAATTATCTCTTTTTTTTTGCTCAAAAAAATATTTTTTTTCAAATGAACCAAATTATAATTTTTTACTAAATTGTTTCATAAAAACACCTTAGTCATTTTGATAATTTAGTTTGTTTGTTTATTTTTTGTGATGATGTAACGTCATGTTAAAATAATATTTTTAGGCTTGATAGATTACCTGAGTTCGAAAATTTTTAAAATAATGGTCAATTTGTATGTATTCGTTTTTTTTTTTATTTTTGATTTAATTTTAAAATCTAATTTTTTAGATATATTTGAAAATTTGGTTTTATATGTGTTCGAAAAATTGAAACTCTTACTTATTTAAAGATTAAACTATCTTAACACTATTTTGAATTTTGTTCATGTCTTAGATTAGTTTAAACTAAAATTTCAATTTTACAAAAAAAAATAATTTTTTTTTCAATTTAAAAGAAAGCAAATTTTTTTTTGTTGACGCCTTAAATTTGTCAAAAAATTTCTAATAGTAGTACTTACACTATACCAAGGTTTTCTCGATTTAGATGACACTTTTTTCAAAGATTCTGTCATACTTTTATTAAATTTATTATCGTCTGTTATATTCGACATTGAAGCTAAAAAATTTTTATTATTTTCCGAGCTAGTTGAGGCATTACTCGAATTAGCTGATTGATTACCACGAAATGAATCGTTATGTATTGAATTATTATTTGCCAAAATGTCTATATCATTCGTCGTACTCGTTTTAAAATTATTCTTAGCCATAGCTAATTCACGATGGTCCGATTCACTTTCATTGATATGTTTTTTAATCATGTTACTAAATAATAATGACTGTTTTTTATTTGATTGTACCTCTGAATCGTCAATATTGTTTAACTCATCATTTATTTCATTATCTAAAATAACATCACCTCTAGTATCGTTTGTACATTTAACACTATCACTTAAAAATTTTAAATTTTCTAATTTTTTTTTTCTTATGAAAATAAAAAAAAAGGCGTGAAAAGATAAAAAAAAATTCTTAAACTTAATTTTCCAAAATAAAAATTAAATTTTCTTTTGTTGAAATTTAATTTTAAAGTTAATTTTAGAGTTAACAATAATAAAAGATATTTCATGATTTTCGCATGCAAGTATAAGGTGATTTTATAAAGAAAATTTTGTATTTATAGTTTAGTGAAGGTAAATATCGATGATTTATTTTCATCGCAAAATTCTTTCTGATTAAAAGAGTTTTTGTGATTCCAAAACGTCAAAATTTGAAGTCTTACTCATTTAAAACTTGAATGACATTTTATATACTTTGACGTAAATACTTTTGATATTATGGAATAGATAAGTTTATCTCTCTTTTTATCAACAAATAATAAAAAAGTAAAGAAGAGTAAATCAAAATTTGAAGAAAAATTGATGATATCATATAAACTTGGCTTAAATAATTCTTACTCTTTTAATTAGCTAATTAATTATTATTCCAATGGAACATTTTTTAAAGAGAAATAATTTGATAATAAATTATTCAATATATCTAGGTTCTATTATGAAATTAAGTTCTCTCCTTTTTTTATATAATTTAAAAGCTGTACTTTATCAACTTTAAGATAGAAATATTAGAATTAATATAATCCAAAAAGTAAATTTAAAATTCACATGATGTAACATTTATTTATTACTTGTTTTTTTACATCAACTTATGGAAAAAAAAAGATTTTTTTAAGCAAGTTCTATTTTCTTTTCTTTTTCTTTAAAATTTTTGAAAATAAATGTTTTCAAATGTGGATGAGAAAAGGGTGCAGAATAAATTGCTGAATCATGAAATTTATGATTCGACGATATTTTTTGACAAATCGGTCGAAAAAATATTTTTCAATTCTGTACTCTTACATTTATTTTTTATAAGCTTTCAAACAAAAAAAAAGTTTATGCAGGATTTAAATGTAAAGAAATTTTTAGAATTGCTTAATGAAGAAAAAAAACTCAACTAAAATGGGACTCGGAAAAAGCTACAGGCAAGTTGAACCAATTAAAATATCGACATATTTCTTTAATAATTTCAAACATGATGTAAAAAATTCTCACATTAATGTCACATCATGTTAAAATTTGATTCGATAGAGAAATAAATAAATTTTTTTTAAACAATTTTTATAAATAAAAAATTTTTCTCATTATATTTTACAATTAGTTAAAATTTTTCGTTGTTCGTATGATTTAAAATTAAAGACCCTTGACCAACGACAACGACAAAAACAACAAAAAATTTTATTAAATTTTTTTTTGTCAAATTATGATAAATGATTAGTTTAATTAAAAATGAAAAAATAAAATAAATTTAAAATTAAAGTAAAATCGAACCATACTCCGCTTTTATTTTTTCTCTTCAGTAATATTAACAAAACATAAAATAAATAGTATTATTAATAGAAGATTACTTAATAAATTATGATTTTTTTTTAGATGAACAACTAAAATTTTTGCCATTTATTTTATTTTTAATATAATCGGAATTTTTAATATTATTGTAAGTTTTAAAAATGTTTTTATTTTTTCTGATAAATTTTATCTTATCATTAAAGGGTTACATAACATTAAAAAACATACTTTTCTGGGCTTGTATCTAAATGGTTCGATATTATTGTCTTATTAGGTGTTGACTCATTGGGTGCACTATCTACTTTTGGCTCTTCATTTGAGTCATTTGAATTGAACGATGTGTCCAAGCTAAATTTAACTTCGTTTTCCATGATTACTTAATTAAACATTATCACCCAACAATTAATTAAATAACAAAATTTAATAATAAAAACAAATCTTAACAAAAAAATAAAATTTGAAAATAAAATTTCAATTTTTCTTGTAAAATTATAATTTTGTTTTCGCTTTATTTCTCGTTTTTCTAGCTATTTTTGTTTTTTTTATTTTGATACGACCTTTTGAATAATTTATTCGGAATTAAATAAAAAAAACAAAAATAACACTAAATACTAAAGGCTCAAAATAAATTGGACTTTAACCACCGACATCAAACACACACAATCTGTGCTAAATAAACATTTTCTTGCAAATTTTGGGTATTCTATTTTTAAGAAATAAAAAAATGCTAATTTTTTTAAATGAATCCATTAAATATTGATTTTATTATTTTATTTCAAATTGTTACTAATAACTACCTGCTCTATTACACTTGATTATAAAACTAATTTTTTTCTAAATTGTTTTTAGCAAAAATTTGGATAAAGCTTTAAGTCTGAATGAAAATATTTTTAATTAAGCATCAAATTTTAAAAAATAAAAATTAAATTTCATTTTTAATTTTAATTTTATGCTTTGAGAGCCGAGACAGACTTTTTTTTTAGATAAAGAAAAAAATTTTTTTTGATTTTGTTTGCGTGATAAAACTTTATGTTTAAATTTGATCTAATTGATTTTAAATTAACTTTGAGAAAAATTGCTACATATGATTTAAAAGTCCCAACATTATTAATTTCAATTAATTTTAGGCGCAAACTTAGCAAAAAGTAATTTGGCTTCAAGGCTTTTTTAGACATTCTCTTTTGATGTTGACCCTTTAAACTTAAAAATTTATGCTTTAAAAATAGACTAAAAGAATTTTTTTGAAAAATTTCACTTTTAAAATGAATTAACATAAATAAGTGTAATTTTTTCTAATTTTAGAAATCGAAATCTTTTCTTTAAGCACAGAAAAATAAAATGAGAAAAAGAATTACCTTTAAAATATTCAAGTTAAATATTTGTAGGAAAATTTTTTTGCATTTATTAAAGTAAAAAAAAAATGAAACTTAAAACTAAGTCATATTGTATAATTTGTATTCAAAGATTTTTATGATGAGTTAAGTTTAAAAAAGAGTAAAGAAAGATTGCTAGTGAATTGAGAGCGGTTTAATGTAACAGTTGAAATTTAAAACGTCCTTAGCCATTTGCATAAAATATGTTTTTTTCATGATTTGATTTAAGGTATCATTTTTATGATTTGATTTTGAGAAAATGTTGATTATCTGGTCAAATTTGTTCAAATAAATACCTTATTTTCGTTTAATTTCATAATAAAAAAACACCTTTTGAATTGCCAAGAATGCTTATTTTTTCAGGAAATAATCTATAATAATCTAAAAGAACAAACTTATAAATTTGTGCTGATTAGTTTTTTGTTTAAGTTTCAAGGTTAAACAACAGGCTAGTGTCCTTATCTATTTCTAGATAAGACTGATTAACACTTCATTTATTCAAAAAACGAAGTGTCTATTGCAACACTGTGTTACAATAAAATAATTTATTGCGACATTGACAAATTAAATGAACTAAATTTAAGTACCAATTTATCAACAAACTAATATATTCGATAATCTTAAAAATATATATTTATAAATCCTCTCATCACTATTAATGTTTGAATCACATTCAATTATTTGATCTTTTTTTCTTAAATCATATTTCAGAGTACCAATTGTTCTTTCAAAAGTGGCAGTGAGTCAGCAAAATTAACAATTTTGTAAAAAATGTTAACATTCTCTTCTGAATTTTAACTGAAGTACATAAATAAAATAATCTTTGTATGGAAAAAAGTTTTTTATTTACAGACTTCTAAAACTAGTTTCATAAAATTGAATTAATTATCAAAGGTTAAAACTAAAAGTTTAAACTCACTAACAACACCAATAGTAGCGCCTTTTAGTTGAATTTTTTTTGGGATTTCATTTTTTTTTGTTGTAAAAATCATGTCTTATTCCAATTTATATCGACCTTATAAAAATAACACCACTAATTTAAATCCTCAATTATTTTACGATAACATTACTAGGCGACCCAATCAAATTTTTTCACGATGGAAAAACAAAAAATTTGCGATGATTCTCCATCGTAAAATAACGATGAGGATGAACCCTTATTATCGTTAAATCTACGTAAAACTAAAGCGCTAAATTTTCACTTAAAAAATGTGATATTTTTACGTGAAAATCGATCGAAAATTTTTCGATTTTTTTTAGTTTTTCGTCTTTTGAAAATCAGACCAAGATATAATTATTAATTATTATTTATTTAATTAAGTAAACAATCAAGTTATTTATTTTTTAAAGAATTTTAAAATAAAAATTGAAAGAACTGAAACTAAAATTTTTTTAAATTGAACAAAAAAATTTCTTTTAATTGAAGATTAATTTGAGGAGCGGACTTAAGATTAAAATTATGAGAATAAATAATTTTTAAATCCTTAATTTTTTTTTAAATTTCGAACAGATCACAGGCGGTAAATATCAGATAAAGAAAAAAGATTTTTTAAAGTAATATTTAAAGGAGGGAATTTCAAAGCAAAAAAAATTGTGAGTTTTTTTTTTAAATTCTTTTTTTAAAAGATCGCTTGGATTGTAAATTTTTGGTTTTTACTTTGAAAATTTGAAAAAAAATTAATTTCTTATTTTTTTTAAATTATAAGAATTTTTAATTACCTTTCCACAGCACTGGCCGCTTGTTTTAATTTTTTTAAAATTTGAAAAAATAATTTCAAATTATAATATTGCAATTTAATTTATACTAAAAAACTTTGTGCATTTAATTAATTAAAGAGAGTTGAAGGTCATTGTTTCAAAATCACCCTAAACAAAAGATTTTCATCATTTTTTTTTCTAAAATTTTTAGATCTAAAATAAAAGAAGTCTAAAAAAAGATTCTAAAAGCTGACTTTTTTAGTTTTTTAACTAATTTTAAACATCGCTTATAAATCGAATTTTAGACGACAGTAATTTAGCAAAAAAAAAAGAAAATTTACGGAGAATTTTCACTTAATTTTCAGAAATTTTGTTTTATTTTTAGCGACCTATTTTTTTTAATTTAAATATCGACATTTTTGCACAAAATTTGCATAAAGTTTTTTGCGATAATTCTAATAAAAAAATTTCTCGTTTTTTTTTCGATATTTTGATATCGATTTACAAATTTGATTTGATTCGGCGCTTTTAAATCGTAAAATTATTGATATTTTTGAAATTTTACGTAAATTATCGAATTTTTTACGATTTCATGTTTGATTGGGGAAAACTCTTCAAGATCCTGTACCGTCCTTTTCGCCTTATTTCATTTTTGCCTTGGGTCAAAAAATTTTTATTTTTCTTTTTTTTCTAATTTAGAAGACAAGTATAAATTATGTAAACACACCTACTAAGCGATGTTAGCATTTTGTCTTCTAAATTAGAAAAAAAACAAATTAAAATTGTTTAACCCAAGGTTAAAATGAAATAAGGCGAAAGGGACGATGCAGGATCTCGAAGAGTTTTCGCCTTGTGATGTTATCATAAAATAATTAAGGATTTAAATTAGTGGGATTTAAAACTACACATTTTTTGATGGTCATCTTTGAGTGACAATATCTCATGTTAAACAGCAATCTGTTAAGAAAAAAATTATACTAGACAAAATTTTTAAGAAATTTATTTTAGTAATTAGTTTAAAATAAATTAACATCATTTCAAAAAAACAAATTAAATTATATTAGATATGGACTGAAATCATTCTGGTAATTTTTATCTTAGAAAAAAAACAACAACAATTAAATTTTTAAATTAAAAGATTATTTTTCCAAAGTTCTATTTCATTGTCATGAGTTTCATCAGTTCGAATCAGCTCATTTTTTGCTGCACTCATTTGAACTAAACGTGCATTTTTGCCTTTCATAGTTGACATACATTTTCCATTACTCACATTCCATACTTTTAGTGTACCCTTAAAACAGCCACTTAAAAGATAGTCAGTATCTATTAAATCCAAAAATATAATAGGAGCTTCATGACCCTGCAAAGTTTTCAGACACAATATTTTTTCTATTGACCATATTTTTACTGTTTCATCTTTAGATCCACTTGCAAATAAATCTTTATTAATCGATTTTAAACTCAAAATTAAATCTGTATGACCCCCAAAAGAGGTGTCAAGAACCAAGTTTGGCTCCCAATGTCTTATAAAATAATCTTGAGAACCACCCAAAATGTTTCCTTCTACAGTCTCTTCAAAACAAAGTGGTGGGTTTGTTGTAATTGCATTAAATTCACCAGTTTTTAAGTCCCATGATTGTATACCAATCGACGTTGATATAACTACACTTCCATTTTTTAACAATTTAACACAATTTACATTCATATTTACTTCAAATTTTTTGACACATTTTCCCGTTTCTATATTCCATATTTTCAAAAAATTTTTGTTACATGTTATAAATTGATTATCATCTATAATTTCTAAACAATAAGAATCCTCGTTAAGTTCAAAAGACTTTAAACATTCAGACATTGATTTATTCCATAGTTTAACATAACCATCACACGCCAAACTTAAAAATCGATCATTCGAAATAAATTTGACAAAAAGGACTTGTTTTTTGTGACCTATAAATGTTTTTTCATGCTTGAATTCTGAAATAGTATTGATATATTTTTCACTTAATGATAAACTACCGAAAAGTAAATTTAATGATTTAAGATTAACATCTTTAGGTTTTAATTCAAGAATTTCTTGTTTAGATTTAATAAGTTTAATTATACTTGAATAGGCATCTATTTGTTGAAGTACTTTAGCTTTATTCTCTTCATAAAAGTTTAATTTGGATGATAGTTTATCATAGGGATTTTTTTCCAATTTTATCGTCTCCATATTTTCAAAAATGGTCTCGACTTTTTTAAGCTTTTCTCGTTTGACATTTTCAATTTGATCCAAAACTTCAATATAATAATCATCTATTTGTTTCTTGAATTGTTCTCGCCTTAAATCAACCGAATTTATAAGATTACTGAATTGTTCATTCACATAACTTTCAGCCAATTCTTTATAACTTTTAAATTTTTTCATTCTTTCTAAACGATCTACTTCAAATTCATAGTCCATGCGAGCTACTTCTAATTTATTTCTTGGCATATCAAAACACTCCTTTAAAGAAATCGT
The DNA here is from genome assembly GCA_002922825.1 of Brachionus calyciflorus. NCBI lineage: Eukaryota > Metazoa > Rotifera > Eurotatoria > Ploima > Brachionidae > Brachionus > Brachionus calyciflorus. Next base: position 31,072 of record NTPY01000224.1, on the reverse strand, counting down.
GTGATTTTTACACACAGGGCAATCAAATATTTGTGGTTGATTTTCCAAATATTTGAATTGAGTTGTAAAGCCGCATGGTAAAAAAATTTCAAGATTCTTAAAGAAAGAAACAAAATTAAAAGCAACAAAAATTTGATTCAAATATTATGCTAAAACTTTTTACCATTGCCATTTCATATTTAGGTGATTTGGTAGGCGTTGGAGGCATACATTTTTCACATCTGCAAATAAAACCATATTCATTCATAAAGAACAATTTGCGTCCTGCATCATTCAGAGATTTATCGAATTCAAAAAATGATACAGTTAAATGTTCACTTTGTTCCAAATCTCGAATGGTTCTCACAATTATTTTAGCACCCTCAAAATAGAATTCAGAGTTTGGGTCACATGAGTGTTTTAAATATTGCAAATCTAAATAAATAGCATAACCCATTGTGTCGCCGTTATTCTTTACTTCAAAAATAAAGTGATTCATTTTATCAAAAATAGATAAATTTTTTTCTTCACTAAATTCATTTAAAAATTGATTGCCCATTAGTTCTTTCAATGGATTTATCATTGAATTGAAAGATTTCATTCGTTCTGCAGAAAAACTAGACATTTCATCGTTATCTTTAAAAATCAAAACTCCATTTATTATAGAAACATTTAAATACAGAACAATTTAAAAAATAAATTAATTTTACACGGAAATAAAGCATTGAAGTTTTCAAGTTCTATAGAATTCGGTTTGAGTATCTATTTGATAATAAAAAATTAAAATTTGATTACCAAAAATAAATTTAAAATCTTACATATTTGACACTGATTAAGGTTCTTAAAAATGCTCTGATTAGAACATCATTAAAAAGTTTCAATGTATTTGGCTTTGATTTAGATAATTCACTAAACTTTTTACATTCATATTTATGAACAAGCCAATCAGCTTTTTGACACTCTTGGGTACAATAACTCATAAACTTACACTGAGAGCACCTGCGCAAATTAGAGCACCTATTAAAAATATTTTGAAAAATTTAAGAAAAATATTCAACTTATTTTGATTGAAGCTTTACTTTTTAAAGCAATAATCACATGCTTTTTCCTTATATTCATCGTTTAATGCTCGAACAGAAGGATAACCTTCATAAAAAATTTTTCCTGCTGGATCAGTCATTTTATATTTTCAATTATAAGTAAAACTTAAATAATTTAGAACTTTTTTTTGTTACTAAATAAAAACTAAGAAATTTAATTTTTATTTTAAATTTGAATTCAAATGTCTTTTGCAATATTTTAAGATTTAGTTATGTTTTTATTTTATTGAGAAATTTATTTAACGTTGATAAAATTCAGTAATATTTTGACCATTAAGTTTTTCTTATTATTATCATTCTTAAATCTGTGAGATTTTGTAATCTTATTAAAATTAGAAGTCAAATCATTAGTTGGATCTATTTAAAGAGATCTCTAATACTTTTGTGTTGAATAATTTTTAAAATTTGAATTCAATTTTTTTAAAAAAGAAGAATGAAATTTTATGAAAGGCAAAACTTAAGCGTCTTAAAAATCAATCAAAAGACACTTTTTTTTTGTAAGAAAATTTATTTTGTTATAAATAAAATTATGTTTTTAACAGAACCATTATGTCTTTAAAATTTTAGTTCACAGTTTAAATACACCAAAAATTTGAGAAAAAATTCAATTTTTTTTTAGCTCATTATATCAGTATTAGATTTTAAAAATGCATTTCATTAAGTTCAATATGTCTTGTAAATTAGAAAAAAAAACAAAGTTACAATGAAATAAGGCGAAATTTTACGTAGAATAAAAAACAGTTTTATTCTTCAAATTCAACTAAAGGACTAATTCAGGCTTGATTTCTTGCTGATTTCTTAAAGCACATAACTTTCATTCTTTAGCCTTTTCTATGTAAAATTAAAGATCCTAAAAATCTAATTAAAAAAATACTTGCTAATTCCAAGAGAAATCAATGGTCTCTTACCGAAGAAGCAAAATAAATTAGTCGTGTTCAAGGAGTAATTAAAGCTTAGAACCAAAATATCATTCCTTGACTGAATTTATCAAGCGAAATAATAAAGTAAAAAACTATTCTCAAAGAAATCAACTCAAAAACAAAATTTTTCAATTATTTTTTGTTGTTTAATCGTCTTTAAAATCACGTTTAAAAAAGAGTTTTATAAAGAGAGAGAGAGAGCGATTAGTTATTTTAACTTTTTTTTTCAAGATAATGCTCAAAATTTTTTTTGATTAGACTAAACAAATTTTTAAAAAGATTAAGAATAATTCAAATGACACCATGTACCTCTATTTAAGATCTTCAATTTTATATTTCTTTTTATTTCAAAAAAAATAAAATTTCTCTTTTTTCCTATTCTAGATTCCTTGAGACAATTCGAACAAGTTCCAATAGTCCAAATCAAATTTCTAAACTATTTTTTATTTTCTTTCTTAAATAAGTTTAAAAGTTAATTTGGTTTAGACTTGAGTGAATGAACTCTGGATTTTTTAAGCAAAATAAATAATTTTCACGATTAGATCATTCACTCGACACAAAATCAAAAATCTTTATATATTCTGACGCAATTAATTAAATTTCTTATCAAATCAAAAAGAATTTCAAAATTTTCTTTTTTTTTTTTTAAATTTAAGATGTTAAAATATAATTTATTAGCAATTAGTTTGTTATGGTTAATAGTACCATCCGATCAGCGATCGAATTCATTTTATTTTAATTCATTAACAAATAAGTTAAAGACTTCTGGTGGTGGTGGTGGAGCAACTGATTTTGATTATTTAATTTTTCGTCAAATATGGCCAGCTTCATCATGTATGTTTCCCGGTCCAAATACATGTACAATAGATCCAGTTATTTCAACATGGGTTGTACATGGTCTATGGCCTTCTATTAAAACTGAAATAGGTCCTTCATTTTGTAATAAATCAGTACCATTTGATTTCGGTACAGTCAAATGGTTATTACCTGAATTGCTACAATATTGGCCAAATTTGTACACTAATACCCCATTGGAATCGTTTTGGAAACACGAATGGGAAAAGCATGGCACTTGTGCTTTGACATTACCACAAATACAAGACCAAAGTGATTATTTTAATGTGACTTTAGGCTTAAGAAATAAGTTTGATTTTGGACCAGCATTGAAAAAGTTAAATATTGAACCAGATGATAAGTTATTGTATGATTTAGACAAAATTAAATATGCAATTAGGAATTATTTTCGAGTTGAGCCAATGATTGTTTGTTATGTTCTTAAGGATTCAGATGTGCAATATTTGAGTCAAATGCAAGTTTGTTTAAGTAAAGATTTTCAATTGGTTGATTGTGAATTTAAGGCTATTGAGTTGGCTAAGATAGCAATTGATAATAAAGCACAAGAAATTCAATGTCAACCTGGTATACCAATACACTATCCAACTATTAAGTACACTAAAAGTCAATTATTTAAATTTAAACAAAATTAATTGACACTATTAATTTTATTCGTGTTATCTTTCTTTTTTTTGTTTATTTCAATTCTATTGTTATGTAATTTTAGATTTATTTATGGAAAAAATTTAATTTTTGAATTTAATTTTTTTTTAAAATAAAAGTAAAATCAGGTGCAAACCTTTAAATGAGGATTTTTTATTCTACGGTACGTGACAGCTACGTCATTTTTTCACTTTGTTCAGAATTTTGTCTAGTTTATTTTAAAAAAAAAAGTGGTGTCTTGAAAGTGATCCCTGGGACTAGATACGATTCAAGTTAAAAAAAGTGTTTTTTTTGGCTTTTTTTCAATAATAAAAATTGTCACAGCCTTTTTTTCTAATAAAAATATACACCAGAATGTAGAAAATTTTATGCTCTTTCAGAATATTTAATTATAAAAAAATTTTTAATTTTATCATTGAATACCTGGGTCTGAAAGAACAACAGCTTTCTAAAAGGTAAGTTATTTTCAGACCCCTGGAAACAAAAATTTTTTTTTTTGCCCCACATATAATAAAGACACATACAGTGGTGATTTGATACGAGGATTTTACCAAATTTCTCGTAAAATATGGTAAAATCGCAAAAGTTAAAAACAGTTAATTAACCAAAATTATGGATAAAAAATCGTTTTTTACGATAATTTTGGTAAAATCTGGTTAAAAAAAAAAGTGCCAAAATTTTTGGCAAAAATCCATTTTTTTCGAAAAATTCAATTTTTTTGTTTTTGTTGTTTTTTCAAATTCATTAAAAAAATTAACCGAATTTAACCAAAATTTACGTAAATTTTGGTTAATTTTTAACAAAAAACGTTATAAAAGGTAAATTTTCTATAATTTATTGAAAATTATTTAAAATTTAGCTTTTTTACAAAAATTCAGAGGAATTTTTTTTAAAAACATATTCTTGTGATTCGTTAAAAAATTTTAAGTGATCGAAAAGAATTTTGAGATCTTTTAAAAATATTATTCTAAAGTATTTTAATTAGTTAGTTTTCTAAAAGTGACGTCTAAATATTCTTTAGCCATACGATTTCATTTTTATTCGTCTTGGTAATTATCTCATATTCTTTTTTTCCTGGAAAAATCTGTACTTATTAACAAAATTCAAACAAAAGAAGAAATTAGCTTAATTAAACAAAATTATACACAATTCAGCAATTTAGTGTTTGTGTGCGCTGGATACCACTGGATCGCGGAAATAAGTGATGACCATCTTGCTGGTCAACTGGGAAAATAACCGGAAATATTAAAAAAAAACAGATTTACATAAAATTAGAGATCGAATTTGTTCAACCAGTCGCTTAATTATGTTTTATTCAAAAAAAAACAAAATTAATAGAAAAATATAAAAATGGTACGGTTCATTTGCAAAAACCGATTATTAAATAACGTATTTGCTCGATTTTAACGACATGTCGTTATATAATCTTTTACATGTTATAAGACCCTGTCGTTAAATTCGAATACCCAACTTTAGAGACATGTCGTTAAAATCGAGCAAATACGTTAAACTTAGTTCAGCATTTTGGTTACTGCCCTGAAATTTAAATACTGTACATTTCTGAAATAATTTGACAGTTTTTTTAATACGGTGTTTAAAAGCCTATTAGAATATTAAAAAAAATCTCAAATTAATAATTAAGAGGTGGTTAAGACAATGTTTTTGCTTAAACAAAAAACTTTTGCTTTTTTGTTTAAAACTTGTACCAAAGCTTTTATAAAGCCTTTCATTATACATCGTCTATGGGACATCGTCAATGAGATATTTAAGACTGTCTTAAAATTTGTTTAAAAACTTGTCAAATAAATTCAGTTATGTGCTTTAATTTTCAATAGATTATCGATAATTTACCTTTTTTAACGTTTTTTGTTAAAAATTAACCAAAATTTACGTAAATTTTGGTTAATTAACTGTTTTTAACTTTTGCGATTTTACCATATTTTACGTAAAATTTGGTAAAATCCTCGTATCAAATCACCACTGTATAATAACAAAATGTATGTGTCTTTTTCTTGAGTTATATATTTGACAATAATGCTGGAGTTTATTTAGTCAATGGGAAAGCAAATAATATCTAATTTCAGAGAGTTTCAACTCTTGGAATTTTGAGTATTTAGCAAACAAGACAATATAAAAAACTTCTATTTGCAAGCGAAAATTTCAAAATAAAGCTGATTTTATCTTAAATTTATTTATTTTTTTTTGAATTCTTGAATGAAATTCAAATTTATACTCATAAGTTAAAAATTTTATAGAAGAATACGGTAAAAAATAGAAAAAATATTTTATTAGATCTCGTTTTTTGATTTTTTTGTTGTTTATCTTTTTTTAGCTAATTAACAAAAATGGTAAACTCACTTTACCAAAGTCAAAAAAAATTTATTTTTTTTTTACTTGAATTTATGATTTCGCAATTTCCGTCTAAGAAAAATTTTTCTTTAAATTTAGAATCATGATCTAAAAAATATTTAAAAAAAAAAGAAGAATTCATTCTCTTGAATTTAAAAAAATGTTGAAAAACGAGCCTAAAATACCATCCACTTTAAAAGCAGAAGTCAATTTAGACTTGTTATATCAAGATATAAATTATGGTGTAATCTTATCGTTTATGGACAAATTTGGCCGATTTTTTTTTCTCAAAGAATTCATTTTTGATGAATTTGAATTGAGTCTTTTAGATACGAACGAAAGTAATTTTTAAACTAAAATCAAAATTATTAATTATTATGCTAATTTTTTGTTTAAAATTAAAAAAAAAGCAAAGCAAAATCTAAAAGATTTTTTATGGTATTTAATTAGGAATACAAGCTTTGGTAAAACAGCCAAAAAAGAAAAATTAAATTCGTGTCTTTTTAAAGTAATAAATTGTTTTTTAGAAAAACACATTTTTATCTACTGAATAATTATTGAATTAAATTTTAAGTATGTTGATAAAATATTCGGAGATAATTTAAAGTACGAAAAAGAATTTTGTTATTTAGATTTACCATCTAAAATTACAGTGATAAAAGTAAGACAGATTTTTTTAAGAAAGTGTTTTAAATTGTTTAATTTTTTAAAATTAAAAAGAGTTTATTGGACGCACAGTTTGATGAGAATCCAAGGATAAAGCCTAGTTTGAATGAACAAACTGATGGAGTTGATGGTTTAAGATCACGACCTATTGGTAGAGACATAAATGGATATTCCTATTGGTTCTATGTTGATACTGAATTTAATTTACGCTTATTTTCACAATATTCTATTGATATTGATGGATTTTCATGGAAATTAATAGCCAAGTAAAATAAATTCAAAATTTTTTTTTTATTTGTCAAAAATTTTTTTATTCATTTTTTTCTAAAAGAGATAATCAACAAGTCAGAGATTTAATTGATCAATTAGTTAAGGAACCACTTTTAGAAAAACTTCAAAAATGTAATTTTTTTTAAAATTTATTACACATTTTTTTCTAGCTCATTGACTACTTTAGGGTTTACGATGTTTATTTAACTTAATTTGTTTTCAAATATTTAATCAATTTATTAAAAGTTTTAATAAATAAATTAATATTAAAGCTGTTGCACCTAAACCCGAAACGTTTGAACAAAGTCACCAAGAGCTAAACAAACCAAAAAAATCGAATCGACAAAAAAAAACTTTATCAGATTCGATTGACGCTGATGATGAACAAATAACTTTGAAAGAGATTAAAAAACGTTTAGATTTAGCTCATACGACTATTAAAACAGAATGTCCTTCAAACGAAACAAATTCAACATTTTCAGACGATATTGAAGAAGAATCCAGATGTACAAAATGCTCTAAAATAAAGTCTGAATACATGTTAATTATGTGTGATAGTTGTGATTTGGTCTATCATGTCGATTGTCTTAAACCAATACTCGAACAAATACCAGATGGTGATTGGCACTGTCCAATATGTGAACATGATAAACTAATAAAAAATTTACAAATCAAAATCGAACAAATGGAACATGATAAAAAAGAATATCAGAAGAAAAAGCTAATTAAATTACAGAGAGAAGAAGAGGAGAAACGCAAACAAATGGAGATTAAATTAGAAATGGAGAGTAGAATGTTGAGTAAAAAATTCGAAGAGACTATAGCGAGTTTAGAGAATCGAACTGGTAAACGAGCATGTCGAGCTAAATCACAAATAAACTATACATTTGAAGACTATGATCGTCAAATTAAAGAAGCCACTGGTGGTTTAAACAACGATGAATCCGAAAACGAAGACAAAAAATCCCATGAAAGCTTTAAATTAAATAGTGAACAATCAGACGTATCAGATGATTCAGGAAGAGATGAAAAAGTCGACTCTTTTTCCGAATTTGAATTGGATATTCAACAAAATTATTTGAGCTCGGATAATTCGAATGAATCTGAACACACTATTACTAACCAAAAGCCAAAAACTTTAAAAAAATTCAAACGAGTTCAAAGTGAATTAAAGAGTCAAGATGAAGACGAGACTGATCTAGAACAACAAAATGAATTGAAATTAAATAATCGTTTCAGAAAGTTTGGTATTTTTCGTAAGAAATTAAAGAAACGAATTATTCAAGATAGTGATGATGATTATACAGCATACAATGAAGATGATTATTTTGATCAAAACATCATGGACCAACAACAACAGCAACAACAGCCACAAGAAATTTAATTAATTCCACAAGAAATTTTGAATAATTTTTTTTTAGACTTTTTTACAATTTTAAAAAAAAAATTTTTGTTTTTTATTATTTTATTGATTTTTGTTTTTTGATTAAATGGTCCGGTGTTGGAAAAGACTAAAAAGAAATTATTCTATATATTTTAATTTAATGTAAATCTTAAAAAATTTGAGAGTATTAAATTTTTGAAAATAAAATTTTGTCCGAGATTTTCATTTCAAAATTTCCCAACTATAAAAAATTAAGTATAATGAACAAAGGTTCTTAGCTCAATGCTGAATCCTAAAAATAATTTACTTAAAAAAAGACTGAGATCAGAATGCAAAATGTTTTATTATCTAGCTAAAAATAAGGAATAAAATAAATTTAAATTTTTTTAAATTGGTTCTATCTAGAAAACCATAACTGATAATCACCATCGTTTGGCGGGAATGTATAAACATTGCCTGCAAAATTAGAATCTAAAGCTCTGTTGGTAGCTTTGTTTATAATACGTGTTTTATCATCTTTAAACCATTTTTGATAATCACCACTATTAGCAGAAAGTGCATAAACATTTCCATTATTATTGCTATCCAAAACAAAACCAGTTGCTAGATTTTTCAATGAAAAATATTTGTCATCATGTTTTATGAGCTCCCATCGTTGATGAGGTGAATCATTTTTATCCATAGTATAAACATTTCCAGCGAAATCTGAATACAAACCTTTAGCTGTTGCAGTATTGTACAATTTGTAGTAATTTTTGCAACAATAAAAGTCAACATTGTTCAAAGCAGTGTTGTCTCCATCTATTTTTGGTTCAACTTGAGTTCTAATTCCACAAATTGCTTCACCTTCTGGACAATTTTTTACTGTTTCTTTTAAATCTTTTCCGAAGTATTACATTTAATATCGTAAGATTAATAAAAATTAATAAAACTAATATTTTATTCATTTTATTTTGTAAATATCTGTTTTTAAATTTTGTGCCTATTTATACCGCTTCGTTCGACTAATGTTAACCAAAAAAAAAATTCTTTCTTTGTCAGAAAATAAAATCGAAATGACAGTAAGGACAATCTTAAAAGTTTTAAAACTTAAATTAATCATTTTTAAAAAAAAGACTTTCAAAATGTTTCTGAATATTGATAACTGTATGATTTTAAAATTAATTCAGAATTAAAATAACGAATAGTTTCGAAGTCTAAACTCGCGTACAAACAAAAAAATTAAATTAAAATTTCTGAAAAGCAAAATAGATCAGTTCTTTTTAGAAAAAAAAAAAAGAAAGTGATTTATTTTTAAATTATATCAAAGTTTCAAGATATTATTCTTCTTAAGGGAAAAATATATGATTTAATCGAAGAGACTCTAAAAAGTACCGTAAACTTTCGTTCATAATTACATGTAATAATAACTAGATTTCTACTATAATTCCAATATACCTCCAGCGGAATTATAGCAGAAATCTAGTTATTATTACATGTAATTATGAACGAAAGTTTACGGTAATTATTACCGTAAAAAAATGGAAAAATTTATTAAACTATTAAAAAATTATTCTTTTTAATTGAATTAAGATGCTGCATTAAAAATCAAGTTTCAAATGGAAATTCGCTTCAAAAATCGAGTTCAAAATAAAAAACACGGATTGGTTTAAAATTAGGCTTGGGATGGGGCGGAAAAAAAAATACGCAACTTAGTAAAATTGATTATTCTCTATTAATTGGTATTTTTTTTTACTTAATTATTAGTCTACTTTTTTTTTGCACGGACCTAAAAGATGAGTATGATAGTTTTTATAAATACCAAATGGATACTACTCTTATAAAATCAAATTTGCCGTGCCTACGAACTTTATTTTGATCCTTAAAGACTTTCGTCTCTTATCAAATTAGACCCAAAAATATAAAACTAGAATCAGAAATTTGGATTAATACAACTCTTTGAATATTTTTAAAATCTCATATTTTGCATAAAAATGCATATTTCTGTTTTAGCAAAAAATATCAATCTTTTTTTTTAAGCTGCTAAAAAAAGATTGGTTTAATTTTTCGAAAAACTAGGTAAGCAGAACTCCTCCAATCTTTAACATTTCTCGTAATTTGATTAGTGCTGGTTGCAGTGGATGACGGTAACTGGACCGCCAAAATAGGTTGTCTTAGTGACAATCTGGGGTATCCTTTAAAAGGCACAACTTAAAATTTTTTTCAAAAGTTACACCGGGTGTAAATCGGGAAATATGACTACTGGAATTATTTTTTTTTCTTTCTGACATCAAATTCGTAATCTTCGACCCGAAAAAATCCCAAAAAATAACTAACTTTACTAGAGTTAAAACTGAAAACTAAAAATTAACTAGGGTGTATCCCCAAGGTCTTTTAAAACCATTTTTGGCATTTTTATCCAGTTTTCCACAATCGGAAGCTTTCAGTAATATTTTTCACATACATAATTTGAGCTTCTCTATCAGAATCAAAAGGGTGTGAAAGGGTGTTTCATATAATTTGATAGGGTGTTTCATGGTGTATCTATTTTAAAAACCTTTGGGTTCACTTTTCTTATACAAACAAATATCGCCCGATAAAAATAAAAATTTCCCAGGAGCTTTAGACTATGAGGAATATTTTAAATGAAAAAATAATAATTCTAGTAGCCATATTTCTCTATTTACACCCGGTGTAACTTTTGAAAAAAATTTTAAGGTGTGCATTTTAAAGGATACCCAATCTGGCAAAATTTCTAGTTAAAATCATTAAATTCTTTTATCTTGAAAGAAAATATATTTTTTACATTGTAATCCTGGTCACCTAGGCGCCCGATATATATTGGCGTTGCAATTTCCGTCATCCGCGGTCCCTAACACTAAATTTGAGATAATTTTCATATTCCATTTTAAAGGGCAAATTTGTCTTTTTTATAAGAGTATGAATGATGGCTTTGTACAGTAAATTTCAATTCGTCATTTCAATTCATGCAAATTCAAATAAATTATGAATGGAAAGTGATAAACTTATTCTGTAAATTGCTACAAAGTGTAACAATTTTGCTACACTTAAAAATATAGGTCTGCAAAAATATTGCAGATTGCATATAGAACCTTTTTCAATAGGATGCTAATTTTGCATAGTTACAGACTTTTTGCAGGACTGTGTTTTTTGGTGTAACAAAATTGTTACATTTTGTAGCAATTTACAGAATAAGTTTATCACTTTCCATTCATAATTTATTTGAATTTGCATGAATTGAAATGACGAATTGAAATTTACTGTACAAAGCCATGAATGATAAAATTCAAAAAGAGGAAAAAAACATTGGAAGCATTTTTTTTTAAATTTTTCAGAAAATTCGGTTAGATTACAAACAGACTCTAGTATGAGTCATAAAATTTGCTTAGGACTCCAGTCTTTTATCATAACTTTAAATAATTTAATGAAGTTATGATTGACCTAGTAATAAAAACTGTTTCTTTTTAAAATCGCAATAATTGAGTATTTTTATATAATCTTATATTAAATAACAATAGTTCATTATTGACCTTTATGTTGAAGTTGAGCTAAAAAATTTTTTTTTCAAACATTTTCTCATAGTTATTGTAACTTTTAATTTTTTAATCAAAAAAATAAATTCGAATATCAATTTAATTTTACGCTAAAATTAAAACCGAGCAACTTGGTTCTGAAAAAAATATTTTGAAAAAGTTAGTTTTTTTTTTTAAATGGAATCCTAAAAAAAATGTAACGCTATCCGATAACTATAATATCATAGTAAACTTTTACGCCAATGAAACAAACATTTTTTGTCTAAAAAATCAGATCATTAAATTATTTGATTAAAAAAACTGTAATCTACTGGTGAAAAAAGGTGGAAAATAATCCGGTTTTTAAACAACTGTATAAATTTTTACGGGTTTATTATTTCAACACAATGAAAAAACTGTTCAACACAAATTGAAACTGAATGTCACAAAATTGAATCTTCTCAGCACAAATTTTTCAAAAATAGAAAAAAACTTTTTAACACAAAATTTATTGAATAAATACCGTATTCTCTTGCAGAGAGGCGCGTGCGCCTAATCCCATCAAAACCATGTTAAAAAATTAAAAAGGGTTTTTAACATGGTTTTGATGGGATTAGGCGCACGCGCCTCTCTGCAAGAGAATACGGTAATTAAATACTGAATTTATCTAAAATCTCAAAGCTAAATGATAAATTACTTTTATTGATTTATTCCCTCACGTACCACTTCTCTCAATTTTAGCTCTACCTTTTTTAGTTTTAAGTAATATTTACATGCACAATTTTTAGTTAAAAAATAGATTCAATTTTGTGACATTCAGTTTCAATTTGTGTTGAACAGTTTTTTCATTGTGTTAAATAGGTAGACCCAATTTTTACTGCGTGTTAAAAAAGTTTTTTTTTTGTAAAAAAAAAGAAGAATTTTTATATCCAAAAATGAATAATAAAAATGGTAAAAGGGTTCTAGATCAGAAGACAAACAAGTTGGATACAAACAAAAAGTGCAAAATTGGAGAAAAGCATACACAAGAAGTATCGATGACAGACGAATGTGAAAAGAAAAAAGACGATAAGTATGTTACTAAATTTTTTGGTAGAGACTTGTATAAGTACTATGACGATTCTAATGGTAAAATTAATTATGACGAACTCATAGACATATTCAACCTAATAAAAGAGGACATATCGATCATAAACTTAAGAATAACAAAAAGAAAAGATGTGCACTACTTAACAGTATCGGTTAGAGAGAAAGAAGACCACAAACTAAACAAATCGAACATAATACGATTCAATAACAACAAAAATAAAACGATTATGCCATTGACAGTCTACAAACCTAAACGGCTATATATGTACGTAGTAAAAAAGGTAAACGCCGGATTACAGATAAAAAATTACCAAAAAGAGGTGGAAGAATGCAAAAAAAGGTACGGTCTAATGGAACTCAAGCGAAAAGAAAAGTCAAAGGGAATCTCTAGTAGCAGTAACGGAATCAGAACAACAATTTAGAGCGCTGAAGGAAGGAATAGAATTTAAAAAAAAGAAATATGATACGGAAGCATGGCTATACAGACCACTTCAATGCATGAAATGTACACAATTTGGACACAAAGCAATAGAGTGTAAGCATCACACAAAAGTATGTTTCAAATTCAGAGCAGAAGGTCATAAAAGGGACGAATGTAAGAAGACGGTGAGAGAATACAAATGCACACACTGGGGTAAAAAGTACAATTGTGAATCGAGGAGTTGTCCAGTAACTCAAAAGGAGTATAGAAAATGTAATAGAGAATATGCAACAATTTTAAAAAATCATGGCATTTTAGATGAGAACTTTGAAAAAATGTTTGGTAATGAAGAAGTAGATTACGAAAATGAAACGGACAAAGAGAAGTATAGAAACACTAAAATGATAACGGAAATGATAAATGCAATAGCGATACAAGTAGACGCAATAGAGGGTAGAGTTGACGGACATGATAATGATATAGTTGAACTAAATGAAGTTGTAGCTTGTCATGAAGAATAGATATTAGAAACTAAGATAAGAGTAGAGGACATAGACGTGACCAGTGTTGCCAATGGCCTATATATAGCTGAAAACTTTGAAAGTATGAGAGAGTTTATGAAGACATTTAACAAAGAAGCGGTATGGAAAAATACAAAAACGATAGAAGAACAAAGGGAATCGGCTAAAAATAGATTGGTACAGTCAAAAGAAAATGAGAGAGTGAGCAATAAGCCAGTGGTTGATCGAAGAGAAGAAAATGATAAAACTAAGTCTAAACTAATGTCAAGAATGAAGGAAATCAGAAAAAGGTACGAAAAAATCTAGCAATTAAAGAACCCAGTTCAAGCCAAGATCAATGTAAAAATAAATATTACTACACTCAACTGTCACGGACTAGAAAATACCCTTATATATGTTAGACAATTGAAAGAAAAAAATCACATAGTTTTTTTACAAGAGATGTGGTGCAAAACAGAAGCTCAGGTTACTAATTTTCTAGGATTTGACAGAGAAATAAAAGTAGTTCAAAAGTAGTATGGGAGAAGAAAAAAGAAGAAAAGAGCGTGGTTATGGCGGAAATGGATTGGTAATTAGAAGATCAATTGGCTATCACAAAGTCGAGTTCATAAATGATGGCATTTCATATCTAAAAACAAATAAATTGGCTGTAATTGGCGTTATTTAACTCATAATAGAAATTGTATTGAATCGAGAAATGAAATTCAATACGAACTATCAGTGGTACTGCAGAATTTTTTGGATTTAAAACAGGAAATGAGAAAAGTTATAATCATAGGAGATTTTAATTATGACATAACTAGACTAAATAATCATGACAAATGTCTAAAGAGCTTTCTTGCTGAGAACAACTTTATATGGCATAAATGCTATCAACTCAGACAGTAGATCATACCTATCAAGGTTGTACAAGTAAAGCTCGATAGACCATTTGGTAACTGAGAAAGAATCGGTTTTTATTGACAACATGAAGATAAATGTCTCCAAGTGGAACAAAATAAAAACTTAAATAATCTAATCAAATTTGCTGACAACAAAATGATACTCTGTAAAAAAGTTAAAGAGGCTTTACGGGAGATTGAACAGTGTATGGTGAGCGCTTCACATGAGATAACGGAAAAGAAATTGCTTGTCAAATATGGAACGCGATTGAATATATGGTATGACAAAAATATCAAAAAGTTTTATGAAGAATACAGAAAGTCGAAAAAAGAATATGAGGACGATCGGACTACATTAAAGAAGATTGTAAATCGTAGGGCAAAAAAAGCATTCAGAACGAAACAAAAAGAAAATTTAGAGCAGAAATCAAGAAAATATGTAAACTTAACAATTACCATAAGAGCAATTAACAATAAGTTCTATAAAAATATTAGATACAAAAAAAGAAAAAACGTTAAGACTAGTTATGACCTAATGACTGCAAAATCAGAAATATTTAAATTGCTAAATGAATCAAATAATAGTAACATTGAGACAGAAAAGAGATGTCTGGAGACAATAAAGGAGTTCAACGAGAGAGAGAAAAAAAAAGTGTACGACGTTAGTGTTAAAGAAGAAGATATAAAAACATAATACAGTCGACTCGCTTTAATCCGGATGCAAAATAGCTCCAAAAATATTTATCCGGATTAAAATATTCGGTTTATCGGAAAGTATCGAAAATCCTTTCGTGCATTAAAAAATAAATATCTAACTTTATAGGATTTATATATTATTATCTATCTCATGTTAAAATCGATTTTTAGTTTCTGTTGCAGCAAATATTAACAAATTCGTTTAAAGATTTTTTATTTAAAAAAATAAGACAAAAGTTTTAAAAAGGACTCTTTTTTTCTGTTTATTATATTTAACTTTTAGACCTTATTTAGATATTATACATTTAATTAACAGTTTAATTATTTAAGATAGGGAAGCAGGGCTTTATATTGCAAGTAACGAAGCGTTAAGTTTATTTTCAAAAAATGAAACAAAAAAAGTTAAGTTTTATTTGCATTTTTATTATTTTTATAAACATGTAATTTTTTTAAGAAAATACATGAATATTTATTTTCTATGTGTATTGTGTATTGATGATTTACGTCCAGAATTTTTTTAACATTCAGTATTTAGAACTGTTCAGTATTTGTTTTTTATTCATGTGTGCCTTTGCTTAATATTCTCGTCCGGCACCGCTCGTTCCTCGCAAATTAGAATTTTATATATTAATTCGCAAATTAGAATTTTATATATTAATTTTTTTATTACATTTGTGAATGTAATTAAAAAAATCTATTGATCATTATAATTTTAAATAATTTATATGCACGGTTAAAAGATAAATCTTTCATATGTTTTTATTTAAAAAGCCCTAATTTTTATGTCCGAATAGATTACATGAGATCAAACTTTGGGAGAAGATTGGAGGCTAACGCTTTTACGAAAGAAATCATTGAGAACGTGATTCAAAATCAAGGGTCTGTAATATATGACAAAAATGGAACACTTCAAAGCATCTTGACAACAGCAGAAGATGTTTCATTGGATTGGTGGTGCGATAAAAGAAGGACTTGAAAAATACTGGTAGAGAAGACTCTTGGGAATAACATATACGAGAGTAGTGAGACAAGTGAGATCAGAGACATTGTAAAATTGGATGGTAGTGAGAGAAGGACAATGTTAAATGAAAAACTGAAAATTGACTTTTATGAGAAGAAGAGGCTGAACACAGAATGAGGAATAAGAGTTTATAAACGGGTGTTATTATGACTCCTTTACCCACTAAAGATATGAATAATCATTAGTGCATTTGACGTTTTGATTATTTTTTAATTTATATTTTAATTTATATTTTAATTTGATTTTTTAATTTAAATTTTAATTTAAGTGTTATCTTTTACATCTGACCACTGATTTATTTTATAGTCAGTGATTTTTAATTGTATTTTCTTTTTTCAAATTAAATCAAT
>NTPY01000583.1:40044-54112 GCA_002922825.1 Brachionus calyciflorus | reverse complement strand
CCGAAAAATTCATTCATTCCAAAATGACAATCTTTTAAATTTAAAAATAAGAAAATTTTTATATTTTTCTCTAATTTTTTCACAATGCTGTAGAAATAGAAAAATATGGAAAATTAATTTATTTAATTTTCAAATTATTATTTTACCCAATGCTCTTATAGCCAACTCTAATAGTTGTAGAAAATGACGATGGTTTATCAGAAATTACAGCTTTTAATTTCGACTCTTTAAAGAAATTATTTCTTCGTTTTGAGGCAGAACTAATTTGTTGAGAAAATATAGAATTCAATTTAATTATTTCACGTTATATTTTTACGATTAAGCAAAAATTGCCTATTGGTAACTTTCATTTAAAAATTTTCTTTTTATTTTGGCCTTACGATATTTTTAATTTCTATATTTTGAGTTTTCTATGTTTATTTTTTCTACATTTCTTAACATTCGATATTTTTTTCTTTCTATATTTTTTTTCCTACATAGATCCAGTTGTACAACTTATAAGTCAGTTTATGACGGATCTTTTTTGTGTTATTTCGTAAGTCTTTGAAAATTATAGTCGCTATTATAAAATGTTGGTCTGGTCAAATAATTATAACCAAGACATGTGAATTGATCAAACTTCACATTAATGAAGATGTAGCAAATAACATGGTCAGTAATGTTTTTTTTTTAAAGTTTGTACTTAAAGTTTGGATAAGAAAAATATTCAACTCGGTGGCGTAGGTCAAATTATTGGAATAGACGAAAGCCTGTATGCAAAAGTCAAGGATTGGGGATAAATTAATCTTATTTTATTAAAATTTTATATAATTTTACATTTAATTTTCAGGCAAGAATATTATTAGAGTGCAGGTTTGTGTGTTTTTGGTATGGTATCAAGGCCGATCAACAAACTATTTACTTCCTTGATTTTTTAACATTTTTTAAATTAAAAAAAAAGAAATTTAATTCAAAATAAGTTTTATCTGATTAAAAATATTAATTTTTGTAAAGTAAACAAAAAATTCGGTATCTAGAGATTAAAATTACTTTAAAACTAAATCTGTAAATAAAAAATGTCAAATTATAAATATCTTATTGGCTCTGAGAAGTTTTGTAAATAGATCTTAATCTGGTATATGAATGTTCACACATCAACTGGAGTAAAATCTGTTCGAACTTTTTTTAGGAATTAATTTTGATTAAATAAATACTTTTTTATATCTAATAAATTTACCATCAGGTAGAACTTGTGGCTTTAAATCGGCTGGTAAACGCGTTGTAAACGGGATTTTAATATTTATTGGGCCTTCTGTTAAAGGAGATAACACAACTCGACGAGTATCTTCTAAAAATATAAAATAGTATTTAAAGAATTTTAACTTAAAAAAAATTAATTCCTTTTTATTTGAAATTACGTGAGTCGACACTGCAAATAATCAAAAAAAGAAATCCTATTTCAAAGAATTGTATCATTATTTTTGCTTCCGAATATTAATAAATAAAGACTGTTTATTAAAAAAAATTGATTTAAATACTAGCTGCAACGGAATTTCAAGAATTTATTTTTATTTTAGAAGACCTAAAATTCAAAAACATTTCAGAAAAAATAGATGACCTGAATTATTGCTTGAAAGGCTAAAATAAGTTATAATGTGAAATATCTGGCATACCTTTTTTTGAATTAAATAATTTTAACACTGAGTATAATAAAACATTAGTTCAAGTTTCAAGGTCAATCAAGAGGCTAGTGTCCTTACATATTGCTAGACTGATTAACACTTCATTTATTCATAAAATAAAAATTGATTTTTTAATTATTGCATTAATTGTTATGTTCAAGATTTTTGCTAGAAACCGAGGCAAAAGTACCCGTCACGAAAAATCAAAAAAATTTTTTGGGCGGGATTTGATGGCGGTCATTGCGACACTCATTACCATCGACATTTTTTCATAGTGCCGAGTCTGAGGATAATCATTGATCAAAAAACAAAAATTTAGTTTTTAATTCTTAAGACCGAATAGGAAATAAAAAAGATAAAAATTTTAAGGATACATTTTTTTTTAGATTTTAATTCTCTCAAAAGAAAAATCTAACTTTTTATTAATAGTAATAAAAATCTCTAGCTTTTGATGACTTTGCAGCTTTGGCTGCTTTTTCACAACTTGAACATCCAGTTGACTTTTTTGCTGAAGATCCTTTTGATAATTGTCCACCATAGCCATAATAATCAAAACTGCTTGGGTAATCTTTCAGCAATAAAAAAAGTATAAGTTTTTTTAAAACCTTAAAAAATTAAGCTCTATTAACTTACATGATCCGTACATGGTAATTTTTTTTCTTTCTTAAATGAATAACTATATGAGCTTTAAAAGGAAAAAAAATTGTTTAAATAGGGATTGGTTTTTCTTTTTGAGCCTCAATTTTTAATGCATTTTGAGTTTGAGTAAACAATTAAAAATTATGTATTTGAAGTTTTACCAAACTTGATTTAAATCAATTATTGAATCAAATGATTCTTTGTTATTTTTCTTTCTTTTTTAAATTTGGTTTCATTCAAAAGATCGGTTTGTTATAATTTTAGAAAAAAAAAGATTAATTTTTAAATGAGTAAAGCAATTTTAAATCCTACGCTTTTTTTAAGGGCTAAATCATGTGTAAAATAAGAAAAAAAAATCATAAAATTTAAAAACTCTTGAATATATTTTCTCATACCGAACCTAATAGGTAATTTATGTGACTAGTTTTTTTTTTTTTTTATTAAGGAATTGTTATATGTGGACATAATGTTATAGCAAGGTTTTCAAATTACTGTGAGGTAACTCACATTAATCAAAACCTTGTTAATTTTGTTTACCAAACTTTAAACAGCTACGAAACAGTTGCTAAACAATTGTAAGTAAAAGTTGTTGGTTTCTAATATTTAAAAAAAGTTCTCGGTGGTTGAGTTCTGTTTAAATTTATATCTCCATGGTTAGAGTCCGACGGCCATCTACCTGTCCGTGGTTTAACCTTCACGGTTTTAGCTGTTACCGTGGTCATAATTTTATGGTGCTGACTTTCACTACTAGAAAAAAATAACGGTCAACCCTCCTAGGCTCCGGAGCCCAACACTAAAACCAACAAGTATTTTTAATTAAAGTTGATTAATTAATAAAAAATTTTGGAATCCTATTTTTCGCCATTTTATAGTCAACTTTCGACCAAACAGTTTCGAAAGAAAAGTTAAAGAGTTTATTCTCTAATCCATTTTGTGTATAGATTTATGAAATTTCTGAAATTCTACGAAATCGCACATCTTTTTCGAATCAACTCAAAAGAGTTTGCCGGACTTCTTATGTATTACCCGAAATTCAGAATACGAGGGCGTAGTACGCCGTAGAAACGGTACGTAGAAAACGCCGTATTACCCCCTAATTACGCCCAAAATTACGCTCATGCTACGGCGTACTACGCCCCCGTAGCATGAGTCTCGGGTTACAAAATTAACTTTAACTCAAATTTTCTAATAGGTAATTAAATTTTTATTATGGAATCAGGATAACATTCCAGAAAAAAACAATAGGAAGATTTCCATAAGAAACAGGTTACGTCATATCGATCTACATTTATTCTAAGGTGATGATTGATTGGCGATGATACGTTGGATAAATTTTAGTTTTCTAGTTTAAGAGCATGTAATTCGCAGCAAGGAATTATGGTACTAAATTTTTAATGTTAAAAAGGTTAAAATTTGAAAAAGAGTTTTGAAAATATTTCTAATAAATGCTTTCCAGCGATAACCCTAAAGTCAATTTTATTTCTTTATGTAGTAGACAAATGCCATAATACCTTACAATTTAACAATTTAGAGTCACTTGGTTTTATTTTTCTAAACCGCTCAAAGCATTCAGACATTTAATTCTTTTTATTTTTGGTTCGTTACAGGTATTGAAATTTAACAATTTTATAAATTTTAATTTAATAAAGTTTTGAATCGCTTTGAATATTTTAAATAGTTTGCTGGTTCTTTTTTTGATTTTTTTGCAAAAAATGCTTTAAAACTTTGGCCAATAATTTTTTTTTCATAAAATTGATAATTTTTAAGTTTTGACAATACTTTGCCTTTAAATTAATGATTAAAGTGAATTTCATTTGAATGAAAAAGCCAAAAATCTCTATTTTGAGCCGTCGTCTATGAATAATTACATTTTCGAAATTTCCAGATTAATTATTGCATTTGTTTCCAGGGTAATATTGTATGCAATTTATTTTAAAGACATATTTATTAATCGAAATTATTATCTAAATGGAAATTTTTTATTTTTGAACACTGATGATGACGATTCATATTTTATTTTCTAAATTTAGATTCATTGAAAAAAAAAATTTGCAATTTTTCTCTAAAATAAATATTTTAATTTGCAGCATAATTTAGCTTAAAATACTCGACTTTTGAAACATTCAATTTTTAAATGAAATTCCATTAAAAAAAAAGATTTCAAAATTTTTAAAATTGAAATTGGTACACTTTTTTTTTACTAATTGAATTTTAACATTAATTTAATTACGATAAAAAACAAAAAACCAATTGTTTTAAGACGATAGTTTTTAAAAGAAAAAAATTTAAATAAAAATGGACTTGGAAAACAATGACCTGAATCAAAAGTAATTTAAAAAAATTATCTTGAATTTTTATTTGAGTTAAATATTTAAATTATTAGAATTTATCTTGATTTCAATGCTACGACTCCTCTTGACAAACAAGTAATTGATTCGATTACAAAAGCCTTTTCAGAAAATTGGTCGAATCCATCAAGTCAATATGTAGCTGGAAAACAAGCAAAATCAGAGATAAATAAATCTAGACAGCTTATAGCTGAAATGATCAATGCCAATTCTCCTCGAGATATTTTATTTGTTTCAGGTGGTACTGAAGTAAAGACTTAAGGTCAAACCTCATTTTATTATTTCAAATGTCGAACATGATTCAGTAAAATTAGTCGCTGAAAATTATGAAAAAGATAATTTAGCAGGTATTTTCTCATTTATTTTTTGTTTTTTATTTGAAAAATTTCAAAAAGAATTTTATCAAATTTGATTAAACAAAACCTCATTCATTTTATAAGAATTCTCATAAATTAGTGAAAAGTTTAGGTAAGATAAGGTATATTTTTACATAGTTGTGAAAAATTTAAGGTTTTACAATAAATGAACAGTCATATTTTAAAAATAAATTTCGTAATTCAATTTCAGTAGTAAGAGTATTAAAGTGGAACTATGTATTCTTAAGTTTTAAGCACAGTTTGAACCAGAACCAAGTTTAAAATTTATAAAATTTACTTTGTCTATTCAATTAACAAGCTTAAAAGTGTATTGTAAAAAAAATAAAATTATATTCCGAGAGGAAAAAAAACACTTATACCATTTCCAATTAATACAAAGTCATAGTAATCTCGCTTGTATTTTCTTTCATAAAACTCATCGTCATGTTCGATATTAGTCATTGATTTTGTGGTATTTGTTTGGTATTTGATGATGTTTGTTGTCATTTTTGTAGACGGTGTTGTCTTTCTATAAGTTTTTCCATTTTCTGCGATTGTTATACGATATGATCATTTTTATCTCATTTGAGTGGTTCAAAATGCGTGTTAAAATATTTTTTGTCCACTTTTGAACTTTTTTTAAAGCAGCAATGTCTTTTTTGAGTTTGATTTCCATTTTAAAAAATAAGTGAATTTGCTTGATACTGTTTTTTTTTGGTTTGAATTTGCTGATTTTTCGATTTAATTGTGGAATTTGGTATCGTTTAAAAGTTTGAAATGAGACGAGTAATAATTGTCAATTATTAAAACAAATGTTTACGAAAAACGATCCAAAACGGTCGTTTTTATAAAATTTTCAATTTTTATTGAAATTTTCAGAAAATTTTCAATATATGCGTGTGCAAAATATTCTTTAAAAGCTTTTCATTTAATATGAATTATTGAAAGCTTTGATTTGATCTTAAGAATCCAAATTTAAATCAAACAGAAAAAATCAATTAAATGTATTTGACAATAAAAATTTTTTAGCGTATAGCAATTTGGCAATTTTTATTTTGTAAGTTCGAAACATTTTCGAGCATTTTACTATTGAAAGTTTTAGTTGATAATTTACCGTATCCGCTTGATTTGTAGTCTAAGAGTTAAGACCAAATCTACATTTACTCTATTAGAAGTATCTACATCCCTGCCATGTTAAAAAATTTAAAATTAAAAAATTAGAAAAAACACTTCTTAAAATATTAAAAAATAAAATATTTATAAAAACTATCAACAATTTCTTTATCTTTACTCTGTGATTCAAAGTCACCAGAAATCTTAATTTTATTTTGGAAAATTTATATAAATTTCAAATAATATTTTATGTTTGTGCCGAAGAGAAACTTGTGGGGAAAAGTTTTTCAATTGTAGCGAAACAATAGCCTCTTTTTTATAAAATTATTTCAAGATAATTAAAACTTTGACTTTAAGAAATCTCTTATGCAAATGTGAACTCTCATGGTAAAGTTGAGGTATATGATATAATTGGTTTAATCCGTCCAAACACAATTTTAATTTCAATAATGTTAGCGAATAATGAGACTGGTGTAATTCAACCGTTAAAAGAATTAACACTTGAACTTAAAAAACTTGGTATTCAATCTTCAAATAGTACTCGAGCTGTACCATTGTATGTACATACAGACGCTGCTCAAGCTATCGGAAAAATTAAAGTCGATGTTGAAGATTTACAAGTCGACTATTTAACCATAGTCGGACACAAGTTTTACGGACCCAAAATTGGAGCTTTATACGCTAGAAATTTTTTAGCACAAAATATAGACAACTTAAAAAAAGCTCCAATATGTAATCTTTTCTATGGTGCTGGACAAGAAAATGGACTTAGACCAGGAACTGAGAATACGCCAATGATAGTTGGCTTGGGAAAAGCAGCTGAATTAGTAACTAAAAATTTAGAACAATATTCAAGTCATATGAAAGAAATACGAGATTATTTAGAAGAGAAGTTAATTGAGAATTTCGGAGCGGAAAATCTTAGTTTTAATGGAAAATCGAATAAATCAACACGATTACCAAATACTTGTAATGTTTCGTTTATTCAAAGCCAGGAGTTTAAAGGTTACGTTGTTTTGGGTAGGTGCAAATATTTAGAGGCAAGTACGGGTTCATGTTGTCATTCAGGTGAATTTAAAGCCTCTAAAATTTTGTTAGCTATGAATATTGATAAGAGTATTGCTTCAAATGCTCTTAGATTAAGTATTGGACGTGAAACAAGTAAAAATGATATTGATTTAGTCATTCAAGATCTTAAAGATACTCTTAATCTAATTTAAATTCTTTTATTTTTTCAATATAAAATTTTTTAAAAAAGTTTTAAATTACTAAGGTTTACTCTAAAAAAAAATACTAGCAAATTTGAAATTATTTAATTTAATTTGATTTGAAAATTTGACATTTTTTCTTACAAATGTAGATCTTCAACATTTTTATTAATTTAAAACTTCCATGCAGACATTTCCACAACCATTTGAACACTTAAAAAAACAAAATAGAGTTTTTTAATAGAAAAAAAAATTAACAAAAGAGTTGATTAAAACCTTTAAATTCAAGAAAAAAATTGCAAAGTAATGATCAAAAATGTCATATTCCTTAATTTTACAATTTCGAAAAGCTGTGAAGTTCATTTCGATTCACTCATTTCAATTCGTTCAATTTGTTCAACTTTTTTATTTTTATGCATTTCTTTAAGCTTTAAATTACTACAAAATGCAACAACTTTGCTACGCTAAAATTTAGCTTCCTTATTTGTCTTTCACAAGAAATTATGTTAAGGTATGAAAAAGTAAAAATTGAAACTTTGACAATTTTTTTATTCATGTTTATAAAAAGATGATTTTTAAATCCCTACCAGATAATACAGAGACTTAATTGAACTACTTGATAAATAAGTTTGACTTAAATCTCCTTCGACTTAGAGAAGCTGTTAGGTTTAACAACACCTAACTTGTCTAACTAAGGTTTATTATTTGAGGCACCTTAAGTTTATTTTTAAAAAAAGTCCTGGGTGATGAATTGGAGCACCGCTTAAAAAGTCTAGTTAAACATTATAGCAGCATTTTAATGAGAACAGAATACTTGTTTAATCAAACATACTCAACATAAAAAAATTTAAACTTTTAATCTAATGTAACTAGCCTAAATTAATACTTGTTGAGAGAAATACAATCTAACATCGATTTTAGAAAGGGAAAGATTGTAATAACTAGACTTTGCTTTTTTAAAGAAATGTGTGTGTGTGTTTTTTTAATAAGTTTTCATAATTTTTTTCAACTAAATAGCAAGAAATTAAAAACAATTTTTTAAAAATTCCTCCTTCGTTCAAAAAAATCTAATAAAATAAAGGCAAAGTAAAATTTTTGCTCAAAAAATTTAAATACGCAATTACTTGCACTCTGAAATTTTATATAGCTGATTTTAAAAGCTTTCAAATAATATTTTTTAATGTGTTTAAAAAAGGATTGGCTTTTAAAAAACTCAGCGTGCAAGTAATTGCGTACTTAAATTTTTTGAGCAAAAATGAAATTTGAAAAATCAGCAAAAATTTTACTTTGCCGAAATTGCAAAAACATCAATTTTATTTATCAATTATTTTGTCTCAAAAGCCAACCAGCACCAACTTTTATATACTAAATTAATCAGCTTACTGAGTTTGATAATAATCAAAAGTAATTTAAAATGCCTAACACTAATAGTAATTTTTAAACACGAAAGTTCATGGATTATAAAAAGTAAAATTTCATCGTTTCTGGATAAAAGATAATTTCTTATAGATAACCAAAATAGTAAAAAAGATTTGGAGCACTCGTTTTTAAAATTGAAAGAGAAAAAAAAACATACGCATTTTGTTTTGATGTTTGGACAATCATCATCTGATGAACAGCTTTGTATACAAATTCCAAAACCAGTCGGTTTAGGACAGTTTCCTGGTCTAATAGGCCCACTTTCTGGTATAACACAACTATTTTTCCCACAAAAAACTTCACACTTTATTGAAATTTTTAATATTTTAACATTCGAAAAAATAAAAAATTTGATTAATGTTTACACATTTTAGATTGTCTCTACAAAAAGAATCGTCATTACAAGGATTAAGAAAAAGCCTTGCAAAAATGGATCTAAAAAAATTTTTTATTGTACACGTTTCCGTTTGGGGACAAACTCCAGGTTTTTGAGCAACATTATCTAAAATATTCGATTTTAAAAAATAAAGATTCCATTTTTTTTTCTAAATAAATTACTTTTAATGAAAGCAGCTAGTAAAATAATTATGATTAAAAATTTCATTTTTTGTTCGAAATAACAAAAAAATTTAACAGAATTTCAATTTTTTAAAATTTTTTTATTTATTTTAAAAGCTTCAAGTCGGTCCTGATTTTAAGCTATCAAAATATTTAAATAGGTAAAATATAAAAAAATATTTTTAATTTCATTTTGTTTTGATTAATTCCATTCAAAGGTGTAAGTATTCAAAAAAATATTTTTCAAAATCGATGTCGGATGATTTTTTAGGATTAGACTGTGGCTTGAGAAACATCTCAAGTAGATTCAATTCAATTATTAGTCTTTTTAAAAAAGCTGTTTAAGAGATTTTATACAGTCAAATAGCAATTATTATGAGTTGTTTAAGATGATGCTCCTAGTCTTAAAAAATATTTAAGAAAATTTTTTTAATAAACAAAAAATTAAAATTACTCAGAGAAAATTAAATATTTTAGAAATTTTTTACCACTTTTTTAATAGTAGTAATTTTTAAGCGAATTCCAAATTATTAACACAATTTAAGTTAGTCTCTTTTAGTATAAATATCAATGCTTCTATGAGGTGTTTTTCTTCAAACCGAAATCATTTTTACTTAATTTATGACTGGAATATATATAATAAAATAAATTGATTTAACTAGTTTATTAAATAAGTACTTAATATATAGTTGGATCGATCTGAAGTTATAAAAAATAGAATCCTTATTTATTCTGTAAATTACGTGCTCATAAATGTGCACCCAGGTAGTATATGTTAAGATAAAAAGCTCTAGAATGCATAGTCAGCATCTCGAAGATTCTAGCTTCTGAGATACCTGTAAAACATATGCTAATAGTTTTTTATCTTATAGCATCAACTTTATAGCTGATACATAAGTGATAATAAGTTCTAAAAAATAAATCACAATTTGTTTTTCAAACATTTTTGGCTTAAGAATCGGAAATATAGAAATTTTATGTTCTTTTTTTTCTATGTTTTTCTATCACTGCCAGAGTTGATATAACTTAACGAATATTTGACATGTTTTTATCATGTTAGTTAGTATAAACTTTTGGAAAAAATTTAACAAAAAAAAATTATTTTAATAAAATATTTATTAAAGCATAAATTAATTTTTAATCCACATAATATCCCATGTCCAATATTCCCAAAATTTAAGAGGTAATTCTTTCTTAGATCTAAAAAAATCAATAAATAAATTAATAAGAGAATAATCACTAAATGGTTCATATATAGGATACGGTGAATAATTTCTTTTAGTGAAGAAATCGATCATTTTTTCGACTAGTTGATAATGATCAATTAATTTGGGAAAATTACCCCATTCCATAAAAACAATTCGGATATCTATTGAATCAAATAGTTTACTAGCATTTTGAAATGCATATATTTCAAAGCCTTCTATATCTATTTTAAAAATAGCTTTTTTGAATTTATCACCATTAGATTTACGTGGTATAAACTCGACTAAATCATCGAGTATTATAGTTTTGACTAAAAATTTATCTTTTTTAAATTCATTTAATTTTTCATTTTTGAATA
The DNA here is from genome assembly GCA_002922825.1 of Brachionus calyciflorus. Lineage (NCBI taxonomy): Eukaryota > Metazoa > Rotifera > Eurotatoria > Ploima > Brachionidae > Brachionus > Brachionus calyciflorus. The sequence continues at coordinate 43,246 of NTPY01000583.1, read as the reverse complement.
TCATTAACGATTGACCACCTATATTTTGATTTTCTTGTGTAAGTCTCTTAATTTCGTTTCTTCGGTTCGATAGAGCATTGGAAATAAGTGTGATACGATCAGTTAAACTTTCAATTTTTGCACCTTTATGTAGTCTTAAAATATTATCATAAAATGGCTCCACGCTTATTACTTGTTTTCCTAATTTAGCTGCTAAGAGAGTGTACACTCCGATATGTGCACCAATGTCAAATACCATCCAGTCATTATTTTCTTTTAGATAATTAAGATAAAGTTTTACAATGTGAGATTCCCAAATTCCGTTTTGCCATATTGATCCTGAAACATGAATATCTTGATTTAAATCATGTATACATAAAGTGGTTGAGATTAGAATTTTTTTCGACTTGCGACATTTGATATAAGAATAGAGTTGTGTGGGTTCAAGTGGAAGACTTAAGTTAATCACATTAATTAGACTCTCGAATGGTTTATCAAATAAAATACTTGAATAATCATTGTTGTATTCGGGTGGTATGGTAAATGAATCGTTTTTTAAGTAAGGTAAATTTGAAATAGTTTGGGTAAAATTTTTGAAAGCAAATAATATTATTAGAAAAAATATGACAATTTTTAAGTGCTTTATTTTTATATTTTTCATTTTTTGATTTTTTGTTAATTAAAATAAAACAAGAAAACATGAATTTTTTTTATCGAGTCATAAAAATTTTTAAATTAACCCTATTTTCGTCTGATAAGAAAAATGGACATTAAAATAATTCAAATTTTATGAAAGATAAAGTCCTAAGTAAATTTTTTCGTTGATAAACACTTGAATTTTTCGACTGAAGTTACAAAAGAGAATACTGTCGCACTATTCAGTTATATCAAACCTTATTAATTAGTGTGGAGAATCATTTAAAGTATTTTAAATGAGACTTCAAGTTACTTTAGCATTTAAAATAAGTTTGATCCCATCAGTTAAATTCTAAGCCATTAATTTGAATGGGAAGATATCCTTTCTTTTATAAATGCCTGATAAAATTAAAAAGTGATAAAAGTGAGCGCAGACTGTATGTAATAAATTGAAAAAAGTTTACGTTGAATTTTTAAAAAAACTTTTATTTTAAAATTTTCTTCAGAGCGGCTTAAGGAGCTTCGAAAAATTCCAAAAGTTTCGAAGCGGTTTAGGTAAAACATATCAAATTACTTCAGAAATTTACTTTAAATAAAAATAAACACGTTTTTTTTAATAAATATAAAAAAGATCAGATTTGATAAATTATAAAAAATTTCTGTTTAAGTTATGGAAAATTCTGTTTAAGTTAAGAGCAATTTAGTAGCAGTAGTTGCAACGTAAAAATACGTAAATCAAAAAGATTATGTGCAACAATATAAAATCTTGCTTCATACTCAAGAATCTATAAACGAATCGATTCTTGAGTATGAATCGATACTAGCTAAAAGAGCGAAATTGAATCCAAAACTAGTATATAAATACTTAAATAATAAATTGAATGTGAAGTCAATTATTTACTCTTTAATAAATGAAAATAGAATTATCACAAATGATAGATATGAAATCGCTTCAGTTCTAAACAAGTATTTTCAATCAGTTTATTTAAGGTCAGATGACATTGAATCTAATAATAATCACTTTGACACACAAAATACAAAAAAATGTTTATTTAAAAGACATCTATAATAAAGACTAAGTTAATGCGAACTCTGATAAAAGTTAACTGGGTAAAAAATAAAAGCTCTATAAAAATTTAACTCTCTAAATTTGAATTGAACGACTTTGCGCTTAGCAATTAATCGTTTTTTGCAACTTGTTAAGATTTTCATAAAAAAGAATTTTCATCGTGAATAAAGCGCACATGAATGCTTTTAATTTAGCATATTCAATTTTGAAGTATCATCATAGAGCTCTAACAGTATAACAGAAAAATTTAATAAAAATAAGGAGCCCAAAATTATAAATCTTAGTCGCTTTAAATTCTATTCCTCTCCTATTACAATATAAGATCAAGTAGATAATTAACTCAATCTTGTCTGGAATTTAAAAAAAGTCTGAGTTTACCAAGCCGGTAGCTATTAGATATTTGCCATATTTGTTAATTTAATTTTAGTGATTAACTGAAATTTATAATTTTATCTTTATTTTTAAATTTTATTTTTTTCTTAAAGAACCTCTTATGTTTCAGAAACTTCTGAATTATTTGATCATAGAATTAACGAGTAATAAGGTCTCAAGTTTATGATTTGGTGCATTTTAAAGAGTTGTATTTTTTAGAGATAAAGTAAGAAAGAGCAGCATACAAATAATCAGTGAAAATTATTAAAGAATCAATGAATTTCATGTGATTTTTTTTTAAATGGTTTTATCTAATGACCTAAATAAATTTATGTTTTATTTTTTTTATTTAAAAAAAAATTTGATGATTTTAAATTAAATTAAATTTTTACAGTTTATAATTTGACATTGAATCAGAATCATTTAAAGACGTAGTACTTGCCGTTAATTGACGCTTATTTAAATGATTCGACTTTCCATTTCCTTTTTCATTTACCGAATGATTACTAGCTTTTTGTTTAGGTAAATTTTGAGAACGAATGGCAGCTTGTTGATCACTTTTTTTAGACTTTTTCAAAGAGTTTAATCTTGCTATAAATTCTTCATTTATTATTTGGTCATTATTTAACAATACCGAATAAACTGGTTTACCATCTGTTTTTTTATCTTTGAAAAAAATTTTGGTTTAAAATTATTTTAAAATTATTTTTGCAGAAAATTATTACGGTCTATTTTGATCAGAATATATTTTTCTTTTTCTCTAAGCAAATTGCTACCATAATTAAGCTTATTTTCATTTAAATTTTTCACTTCACCATTCAAATCACAAACGTCTAGATCTAATCCCATATCGGGTTCGCTATACTTATCATTTAAATTGGCTATTTTTTTAATATGGTCCAACAAATGAAGAACTTTACAATTCGAATTTAGAAATGCCTCTTGGTTATCACCAAATTTGAGAGTAAAATACATTTCTTAAATATTTAGAAAAAAGAAAGAAATAATTTTTTTTTGAAGTTTTGTTCGAAACAAATTTAGCCGAGTAAAAGTAATAAAGCAATAAAACAATGTTACTCATTTTGCTTTATGTTTTAATTTTTTTTTCAGTTTATTTTTCCAAGAAATGAACAAAAAAAAATTTTT
>NTPY01000583.1:9782-20486 GCA_002922825.1 Brachionus calyciflorus | reverse complement strand
AAAAAATATATAACTTTTGTTTAGTAAAACTCTATGGAAATTTTTTTTCATACCCAGGATGAGTTTTCACATGTTTCAAGTAGAATAGGTGAGATAAATGGTCGGTTTTCACAAAATTTATTTCTTTGTCTTAAAATTAAACTTAAACGCGTTGAAAACATACTCAAAGGATATGCTGTACGATATTTAAAAGTACCTATAGAGAAAATTAAAATAAAAAATTAAAAGGTAAAAAATATTTTTATTTTTCTTTGTCTACTTTGAATGGTATTATCTGTATCGTACATTCGATATATAAATTCAGATGCACATGGTGATAGTAATATTCTACAATTGTCGCTAAAATGAACCTCACAACTATTATCCAAATAAATGACCATGTATTTAATAACTTCCATTTTTTTGAAACTTTATATTTTTATTCAAAAATAAAAAACTAAATAAAAATTTATCTTTGTGATTTTTAAATGACTTATTTTTTCTCTTAAAAAAAATTACCATGGAAACTGTTTTAAATGTCCGTCTTTCTAATTCCAGTCCATGTAGAAAATTTTTGAAATTTTAATTTTTTTAAATGTGAATAAATTTCTAATTTAAAAAAAAAAAAATCATCATAATTTTTAAAAAATGCAAATTTAATTAAAAATTGAAAAATGAGTGAAAATTTAGTTTGTATTGAATGTTTTGACCCAATTAAATCGATTTTTAAGACCTATTCAGATGGTTTTAAGGATATCATTGAATGCGTAGGGTTTTGCGTTAATTTTAAAACTCTTTTTTTTTTAAAGTCTATTTTATTTTAGCCAAAATGTAAAAAAATAGTCGATAAATATGTCGAATGTGAGTCCTCTGTAATTTTAATCGATCTTATTTTGTTCCAGGAAAAAACTTATAGACATATTCTTTTCAATGAAAAATTCAAAGTAAAAATTATCTAAGAAATTATTTTTTTATTTAAACTCGACCTTTTCTATGTCCTTAAATAGGTAGCTATATTATTGAAATTCCTTCTTACTTTTCTACTTTGTGATGCATATTTATATTGGTTTAATAAAAAGAATCGTCAATATGAAAGTATTCAATCTAATGACCATTTACTTTTCTATGAATTAGAATGGAATTTTTATTTTATGTTAATCCGAGCGTTTATTAGTAAGAATTTAAATTTTGAAGATGCAAAAAGATTTTTTATAAATTTTAAATTTTTGAAGATTTTTTGATTTATTCGTCGACAATTTTATTATTGAGCAGTTTTGATTGGTTTCTTAGTAGAAAAAGAGCTTACAGTGATTTTAAAATTTTGCTCAGTCAAGTCATGAAATCAATAATCTTAAGTAGTTTTGGTAAATTATTCGTTTTGCCATTGGTCATATGGAATCCAAATGATATTTATTTCAATCTAGCGTCATTTTTTACTTATCTATCAAATTATCATAGTTTTTTAGGTAATTTTTTTTTTAAAAATTTATACGAAGTTTTTTTTTTCAAATAAAATTAAAGACTAATTCTTCTAAAATAAGAGTGAAAAAATGTAAGAGTGATAGAAAAATAATTCGATTATCTAGGTGTATTAATCATTTTAGCATCAAGTTTAAAATTATTGATATTCCTTCTTTTTTGGATTTTCGTTTTAAAAGAAATTTTTTTTCAATATTTTCCTAAAAGGTAATTTCAACTCTAAATTTTTAAAGTTCGTTCTTCAACCTTAAATAAGGTTCTGGTACGATTTAGTATGATTACTGCTTTACCAATTTCAACTTAAAAAAAACGCTAATCTTCACAGAATTTACTTTATTAGTTCTAACTAAATGTATTTATTCCTACTTTTATTTGAGGAGTATTTTCTTGGTTATTTGAGATTCTAACAGTCAAAATTTAAATATTAATACAATTAATGCTTTTTTTTTTGTTTCAGTTGCAACAAAAATGAATCAATTGAAATCAATTTCGATAATATCGATCGCATCATGTTTAGTATATTTTTTTGATGGAATTTTGCAAAATGTAATCAAAGATTTGAGTGTTTGAATTATTAACTTTAAAGCTGTTCTATCAGTGTGTCAAACAAATTTGTTATGATGAGAAATTTAGAGTATTTCTAGAAATTTTGTTTGGAAAATAAATAAAAATAAATATATTTCTTAAAAAATAAAATTTATAAAAGTTCAATCTAATTTCAGCCTTATATTATTAAATCAGAGATGACATCGAGTAATTAATGGCATTATGGTTGAAGAGAGAGCAATTAATTTTAAAAAAGTATTCTTTGAATAAATAAATTCATACCTTTAAAAATTTATTTATTAAGAAAAATTCTAATATCTTGAGTCCAAAATATTTGGCCACTTTTATATTCTAAATAACAGTTAAACTTTTACTGCTTTAAAAGTCTAGACTAAATTTCTTGTAAAATCGTGGATACAACTCTAAAATTTCAGATTTGTTTGATTTCACAATTTTTAAAAGAATGTGAAAAATTATTAAACAATTAAAGAATTGTGGATTAATTTTTATTTTATTTAAATTTAGATGCTGCATTAAAAATCAAGTTTTCGATGAATAATGCGCCACTTAAAATCAAATTTCTTGTTCCAAAAACCACGTTTAAAATCAAAATAAGCTGATTGATGACATGTTTTTAAAAATTAGGCTATTTTAACATGAGCGAGATGTTACGTGATCCATGAGGTAAAAAGCGATTTTTGGTTTTAAGTGCATGCAACTCGCAGTCCTGAGTTAAAAAAATGAACTTTTCGAATAGCCATATGAGAAAGCCATTTTTTTATTCTTTCTTCTAGCACCGGATCTTAAAAAATATTCCACAACTTCATAAAGGCCATTTAAAACAAAGTAGAACTCAGTTAACCTACTGTCTCACAATCTAGCCTTGAAATTTATTGAACTTTTATGTAACTCTTTAATATTTTTAACCATAAACTAAAGTTATAGAATTTATTGTACCGTAATTACTCGATGCTTATACTTAAATGAATTCATACACCAAAAATGGGGATGTTACAATTTTTTAAAATTTCGAGTTTATACCGGTACTACTATAAAGTGATTACGGTATTTAGTTTCTCAAAATCCATAAAATATTGCCTATTATAAATTGAAAAAAAAGATCAAATGATTTTTTGTTGTAAAATATAAGTAGATTTTTGTAAATTAAATTTAGTCTTGATTTTCATTAAAATAAAAAAAATTCAAATTCTACACACTTACACGCTGATAAAATTAATGCAAATTTCAAATATTTACTATATAAATCGCACATGTTATAAACTTGAATTCAAATAAAATTGAAAAATTATTTATTCAAAAAATAAAATAAAGAAAAATTTAAAAACTTAAAGTTATTAAATTAAAAAAAAAAATTAATAGAAAATTGAATGCCTCACCAAAATTCTAAAATATTTAGCGCCTATCGTGCTTTAGGTGTCAATAGTGATCATGTACCATGTGTTGTACGATATAACCAAAATCACCAGGAGAACTATGTCATTACATCAGTTGGTAAAGCGTTTCATGTTTACAAATGTTCTAATATGGGTTTAGTTAGAGTAAGCGATTCATTAGAAAATGAAATCACAAGTCTTGGAGCCGATGCTTCGTTTATTTATGCATCATCTAAAGATAAAATTTACGCTTTTCGGTTTGGAAGAAAAGTAATTTTAAAAAATCTCTATCTAATAATTTTGAAATAAATGTTCTTAATCTTAGGTAGCTAAAGTCTATGAAGGACATGAGAGTGATATTGTCTCAATTCTACCATTCGGTGCTCATTTAATTTCATTGGATGAAGATAATGTTATGAAAGTTTGGAATATTGAAACTACTGAAGTCTATTTGACTTTAAATTTTGCCAAAGAATCTTTCAAAGTTACCACAATGCTTCATCCGATTACTTATTTAAATAAAATGCTTTTCGGCAGTACTCAAGGCTCTATGCAGTTATGGAATATAAAAACATCTCAATTGATTCATACTTTTAAATGTTTTAACTCACCAATAACTGTTTTAAAACAGGTAACTTTTAAAACACTTTACTTAGGACCAAAAATATTAATACCACTGATAAATTAAATGTATTTTTAGTCCGAGTCAAGTCTTTTCTAATAATAAAATTCGAAAACATAACAAAAAATGTTGTACGTTTTTTTTAGTATTTACAGCCTTAAAAAATGGTAATGATTTTTAAAAGTTCTTATATAGTTAAAAATTAATTGTTTTAAATTGATTTTTGGAGAGCCTCCGGATTTATTATTTAATGGAGGAATATAATTAATGAAAGATTCTAAATGGGCAAACTCAAAAAACGTTTCAACGTTATTTGAGACTTTTTAGAATCAAAAAATTTATTTATGATTGTCAGATTAATTGGATCTTCTCATGAAACTGATTTAAAAGAAAATAAAAATTGATGTTTATTTAGAAAATCAATTTTCATACATTCAAAAGGCTTTAGAAGTGCTTTTAAGAAAGCGTGTTTCTTAGTTTTAGTGAGTGTGTTGAAATTTTCATTCTAACATTGTTTTTTTTTACTTAAAAAACTAATTTCTAAAAAAATAGCCGATAACTAAAAAACTACCTTTATTGAAAAGCATCACTTGTCAGTAATTCTTTCATTTTGAGAGCTTTTCATAATGTAGAATATGATAAAGTCAGGGTTTATTTGGGGAGGGAGAATCGGAATTTAAGGTCGAAATTACTAAGTTAAGATATTGACGAATTTCGAATAGCCAGAACCTTATCATCAGTATTTTTATTGTTATTAAAATTTCTTTGTTATGGCTTTTATTTTTGAAAGGCTCCAGCAATTGATGTAGCTGGCATTGGCTTGGAAAACGGACGCATTATTCTACACAATCTAAAATTTGATGAGACAATAATGTCATTTGTTCAAGAATGGGGTCCAGTTAGATCATTAGCATTTCGAACTGATGGTAATCCAATAATGATAAGTGGAAGTATTCTAGGTCATATGGCTGTATGGAATTTAGAAGAAAAAAGACTAGTTGCTCAATTACGCGATGCCCATAACGGAAGTGTAGATGGTCTACAATCACTTCAATTCGAGCCTCTAATGGTAACCTCATCATCTGACAATTCTGTCAAGGTATGGATATTTGATATGAGTGATGGTTCAGCAAGACTTTTACGTCAACGCAGTGGTCATTCATTACCACCAATTAGAATTCGATTTCATGATCAAAATGGCCAAAGAATCCTTAGTTCTGGGCTTGATAGTAACCTCTTGTGTTTTTCAACAGAACATGAGAGTAAAAATAAATCTTTAGGTCGAGCTTCTTTTAACAAAATAGAGACTAAAAAATCAGGTTTAAAATTTGATTTACACAAAATGCCACCAATTATTGACTTCGCATCAGCCGAAACTAAACAAAGCGATTGGGATAATATAATATGTGTACATGATAATCTTAGAATGGCAACTACGTGGGACATTATTAAATCGTCAATGGGAAAATTCAAATTAGACCATTCAAGATTTAAAGAAAGTGAACGTTTATATTCGAATGTAACTGCTACTTGTTGTACAATTACTAGTTGTGGTAATTATTGTCTAATTGGTTATTCATCGGGTCATGTTGACTTGTATAATATGCAATCCGGAATATATAGAGGTTCATATGGAAAAAATACGGCTCATGATTGTAGCGTACGAGGAGTTGCTACTGATTTTTTAAATTTGACTACTATAACTTGTTCGGAAAATGGTGAAATATTATTCTGGCCTTTTAAGGACAAAAGAAAATTGAATTCAAATATTCTAGAGTATAGAGATAAGATTCAAATAGAAGATAATATTAATAGTATTATTTTACATCGTGAAAGTGGTATGTTGGCTGTAGCTACAGATGATTTTACTGTTTTAATAATTGATTGTGATGTTAAGAAAATAGTTCGTAAATTTTCTGGTCACTCGAATAAAATATCTGATATGACATTTAGTGCTGATTCAAGATGGTTGTTAACAGCGTCCATGGATTGTTTAGTTAAAATATGGGATTTACCGTCCGGTAAATTAATTGATTGTTTTAAATTTGATTCAGCACCGACTAGTATTTGTCTTTCGCCTTCGTCGGAATTTCTAGCCACTACTCATGTTAATGAATTAGGCATTTTTCTATGGTCAAATAAGACTTTATATTCACATGTTTCATTGAAACAATTACCTGATGATTATGTACCTAGTGAAGACATTAAAATGCCAACAACTAGTTTAACAAGTGCAAATGGAACTGATAGTGATGATGAGAATGACGAAGACGATGTTAATAATTATAAAAATTATACATCACCGGAACAAATTGATTTAGATTTGGTAACTTTGTCATTAATGCCCGAGTCAAGATGGAAAAATTTGGTTAATTTAGACGTCATTAAACAAAGAAACAAGCCTAAAGAACCTCCAAAAGTACCTAAGCTTGCACCGTTTTTTCTTCCAACTGTTTCTAATGAACAAGGTTTCACGTTTAAAACAGCCAAAGAAAGTAAAGAATTAAATGAGAAACAAGCTAAATTGACAAGTGTGAATTTATTTTTGAGTGATTTTGGTACAAGTTTGTCAAAAGCTAAAACAGTTGAGGATTGTGAGTTTTTTTAATAAATGATAATTATTTATAAAAAAATTGAGATTTGTTTTTTTTTAAAGATGAGACTTTATTGGCTGATCTAAAGAAAATGGGTCCTTCTGCAATAGACATGGAGGTGAGATCATTGAGTGAAGATATGGGCGGTAGTGTTGAATTAATGGAAAGATTTATGCAATTTTTGTTGTATTTAATGACAACAAGAAAAAATTTTGAATTAGCTAATTCTTATTTGTCATTGTTTTTAAAAGTACACGGAAATACAGTATCGTTAGAAAATGATCTAATTAATGCTTTAGAAAAAATAAAAGAGATTCAATCGTTGGTATGGTCAAATTTACAATTAAGTTTTAATAAAAATCTTTGCTTGGTTAGCTATTTGAAAAGTGTAACATAAAACATAATGACATTTTTTTTTTGATAAAAAATAAAAAGTTTAAAATATTTATTTTTTGTATCCTTCTTAAATTTTTTATTTTGCCTGTTAAAGTTCTGGATTTAAAAAACAAAAAATCATCAGAATAAAGCTAAAATTGGTTATCAAAGCGACCTATATCAAGTTTCAAGCATTTCAATTTTTTTCTTAAGATTTAGCAAAAAAAATTGTACAAAAGCTAAATTTTAAATTCAACATTGAATTATTGGCGTAATTTCTCATCATTTTTCAGGCTTAAGGCGATCGAATGCCAAATAATTAGATTTGAAAATACATGCAAAGTTTGAAGTCTTTTGCTAACCCAGGATTTAATTCTGAAAAGAACTTGAATAGGATCCATATAAGCGACTTAAAAAAATCTTATCAAGATCTTTAAAGTTTGGTAAACGATCTTAACAAATTTGATAATGGATCTTATAAGATTCCAGATGGAAATTTTAAGATTTTTAAATTCTTAAAAAACCTTGGCTTTTTCTTAAACCATAAATAGTTCGTAAATGTTAATAATTATAAAAATTATAGTTTAAGTTCTTAACATTATCTTGTAAGATAAAATTAAGAAAATTTAAGATTTTTAATTTTCATAAAAATTTTTCAAGATCTTTGATAAGTTCTTAAGACGATCATTAAAAGAACCCATTAAGAAAATATCTCAAAAAAAATTTTTTTTTTTTTTTTTTTAAAGATAATCGATAAAATCAGAACAGAATCTTAAAAGATTCCATCAAGAATATTTAAGACAACGTTTGTTAGAAAGTTGAATTTTATTTTCCAATTAAAATAAGTCATATGAATTAAATTCAATTTTAAAAATAAATTTACAAACTAAATTCAACAAAATTTAATTATCTTAATTTTTTTGAGGATTAACCAAGAAAATGAATTTGAAAATTTGGAAAAATTTCAAAAAAATTTTATTGTAAACTTTTTTGAGTGCAAATTTACACGATAAAGGCAAAATTTTGCTAATTGAGTTTTTATTTTAAATCCTTATCAATGTAAAAAGCAAAATAAGAATTTACTTTTTTTCTTATAAGATCTTAAACGCTAATCTTAAAAAAAATTTGCCTCAAGAAATTTGTTAAGAAAATCTAAGATCTTGAATAAATTCTTTAGTATTTCTTAAAAACTAGTTCTTTTAAGATTTTATTTAAGATCTAAAATGAAAATTTAATTTTTCTTAAAACGAAGTGTCTATTGACACACTATGTTGCAATAGAATATTTTATTGACACACTATGTTGCAATAGAATATTTTATTGACACACTATGGTCTATTAAAAAAATTTACCGTATTACCCTATTAATTCGAAATTTCGAGTTTTGCCATACGCATTCAACACGTAAAAATGAACTTTTTTTAATAGATAAAATGCGGCATTTAAAAACTGAAATTTTGAAAATTATTTTGAAAGAAAGCCGCATATGAGATAAAACGGGAATGGCATTTAATATTTTTATATATTTTAAATGCCGCATAAAATTCTTTTTCACTAGAAATGCATAAAACATATCCTCAGACATTTTAATTTTTTTAGACTTCCAAAAAAAATTCAAACTAGCAAAAAAATTTTTTGTTTTTTTTTAGATAAGGATGCGATTTTAGGGCCGAAAAAAACGTTTTTCATAAAAGTAACGAAAAATTCAGAATTAAGAGACTAAAATTACCATTAGACTCAATATCAAAAAAAGTTTTTAAAATAAAAATTTGACAGAAATCGTGTTTGTGTAGCAAAACAATGTTAAAAAAATTATTGTGTCAATAAAATATTTTATTGCAACATAGTGTGTCAATAAAATATTCTAATAGAGCTACCCTTCTTAAAAAAAGAAAACATAAGAACACAAAAAAGATCTTATCAAGATTAGATAAGATCCTAAATGGATATTGTTATTCAAGATCATGTTAAGTTCTTAGGTAAGATCTTTTTGAATTTCTTGAGCACTTCTTTAGTACTTTTAGGAATTTTTAAGATTGTAAACAAGTTAATTTATGTTCTTAACAAGACTCCAATGCTTATAAGATCTTATAAGATCAATTTTAAGAATCAATTCCTGGGAAGAGAAAAAGCATAAGTGTCATTAATTTCTCAGTAATTGAATAGACCAAAACAAGGAAATGTTGAGAAATTACGCCAATAATTCAATGTCGAATGTAAAATTTAGCTTTTGTATAATTTTTTTTGCTAAATCTTAAGAAAAAAATTGAACTGCTTGTAACTTCAAAATCAAGCAGTTCGAAAAAAAATACTTTTAAAAATTTTTTTCTCAAATTATCAAATTTCGATTAAAATTTTGTACTTTTTCATTTTTTTCAAGGAGATATGGCAATCTGAAAATTCGCGAAAAAAAGATTCGCATTTTTTTGACCAAAAAATCCTGAAAATCCAAGTTCTAACACGGTAACATTTTTCCCATAAAATGTTAATTAAGGAATGTTACGGTTTTTTTTTTGAGGTTATACATTCAAAAACGAACTGTTGAACTCCTTAACTGATCGAATTCTCCTGTTGCCGAAATTCAGAAACAATCTTGAGACATTTTTACTAAGGATATCTTCTTATAATCTTTGGAACCACCTTTTTTCTTCAAAAGATGCATAGAATTCATTAGAAATTATGATATTTTTCTATTAAGAAATTAAAACAATCCTTAATATTTAGATGAGAAATACTTGATTCTTGCAAAAAAAGACTTCTAATTTACGTATTTAAGATTTTACCAAACAAATCCCAACGTAATCCAGTTTAGCTTTCAAAGAAAAATTCATAATTTAAATATGATTTCATCTTAAATTTCCAAAGTTTTAAGATAAGTTAAGTTATAAGATTTTTCTTGTAAGAAATTCTAATAATTAAAGTTTTAAAATTTTGAAATTTTTCTATTAAGAATTTTCGTGTACGTTCATGAACGTTCGAAAAATACTAAATCAATAAAGACAAAAAAATATTAAAATTTATTTTTAAAATTATTTTTTACAATTTATTCTTAGAACTTTTAAAAATCACATTAGAACATCGCGCTCTCTTTTCCCATTAGTCTTCGGCATTTTTTTAAAGCCGATTAGAACCGAATGGAATGACTTTTATTTCAAGTCGACTTGAAACAAAATCGACATTTTTATCCATCGCCTAAAGACCTCCTTCTACCATTTTTTCAAAATATTACTTAGCTCAATGAGCTTGCTTGAAAATGATTTTTGAGTATGCTGAAACCGATTGTTCAATTTTTTTTAAATAAATCAAAAAATTTAATCAATTTATTGACTTTTCAATTTTTCAAAAATATTAGTAAAACTTTTTTTTGCAATTCCATTTAGATAAGTTACATCGAAATGTTTTTATTCATCGTTTTAAATTTAAATTAATAACTGTCTATTACTTAAAGTTTGATCAATCGAATAAATAATTAAACAGAAATAAAAATTTTAATGCTAAGTTAAAAAATCCATTATGCAATACTTAGCAAATGATAACATAATTTTATCTATGCTAAAATCAAACAAAAATTAATTCTGAAATTTCTAAAGCTTGATACAACTTTCATATATTGCAATTTAGAGTTACTAGTGAATAGTTTTCTATTTTAATACTCTTTTTTTTTTCTTCTTCTTCTTCTTCTCCATACATAAATATTCCTCAACATAAATTTCTA
>NTPY01000162.1:39920-52049 GCA_002922825.1 Brachionus calyciflorus | reverse complement strand
TTTTTATTCCAGCTGTTGTTAAGCCTGTTGTAAATGATACTCATTTGACCACTGTTGTGTGATTTTAAAGCTCTACTGAGCTTGGTACTACTGTTGAGTGATTGTTAAGCTCTACTGAGCTTGTTACTGCTGTTGAGTGATTGTTAAGCTCTACTGAGCTTGTTGCTACTGTTGATGCTAGCTAAGGTGTACTAAAAGAACCAGCTAATGCTCCTTACTGGACCGTAGCTAATGGTCCCAATCAATTGCATCACTTGTTCTTAATCTATCTATTTCAAAGCGTGTTGGCAATGCTCCTCAATAAACCGCTGCTGTCTGATTCTAAAGCTCTACTGAGCTTGTTACTACTGTTGAGTGATTCTAAAGCTCTACTGAGCTTGTTACTGCTGTTGAGTGATTCTTAAGCTCTACTAAGCTTGTTACTACTGTTGATGCTTGCTAAGCTGTACTAAAAAACAAGCTAATGCTACTGACTGGACCGTAGCTAATGGTACCAATCAATTGCATCACTTGTTGTTATTCCAGCTGTTGCTGAGCCTGTATTATATGCTACTCATTAGACAACTACTGTGTGATTTTAAAGCTCTACTGAGATTGTTACTGCTGTTGAGTGATTCTTAAGCTCTACTAAGCTTGTTACTACTGTTGATGCTTGCTAAGCTGTACTAAAAAAACCAGCTAATGCTACTCACTGGACCGTAGCTAATGGTACCAATCAATTGCATCACTTGTTCTTATTCCAGCTGTTGCTAAGCCTGTTGTCAATGCTACTCATTAGACCGCTGCTGAACCAGCTAATGCTACTCACTGGACCGTAGCTAATGGTCACAATGCTTGGCATCATATGGTCTCTTTACTGTTGACAGCTTACCTGATAAGATGAAGCTTGTTGTTGCTTTTCCTGAGATTCGATCTAAAAGGGAAGTTAATTAAGTTAGTGATAACGGTTTCTAGGGAAATAAGAGAAAATAATAAAAAAACGAAAAAAAAAATGAAAAAAAAATGATTCGAAATTTTAAAAATTTCATCCTATTTATACTAAATTTTTTTTACCAATATGAGCGAAGGTATTTACTAAATACCAGACGGTAAGGAATTTTTTTAAAGTTTGGTTACTGAAGGGTTAGGGGTAAGTGTCAGGGTTATGGTCAATGGTAACAGAGCTTTTGGTAAAAGGAAATGGAAATATACTAAGGACTGCTTGCCTTCACGCTCTTCTTACAACTCAAGTCAAGAAGAACAAAAAATTATTTTCGATTTGATGCATTGACCAGTGTCGATCACTTGACTCACATCTTCCGCGTACGTGCTCCTAAGTAACAGGAAAATTGCTTATTTTGTGCATATCTACTAGCTTTTTGCAGAAAAAATAAAGCAGATAAAGACAACTGCAACTCTACACTAATGCTCAACCTTAGTCCCTAATGTCACAAATGCTTTGATATAGCTTTGACCAACAAGTGCTAAACTTGGTCTTTGGCAAACATAATAGTTAAGCTCTCAAATAAGTAAAACAGATAGTCAAGAAGAACAAAAAATTATTTCCGATTTGATGCATTGACCAGTGTCGATCACTTGACTCACATCTTCCGCGTACGTGCTCCTAAGTAACAGGAAAATTGCTTATTTTGTGCATATCTACCAGCTATTCGAAGCAAAAATAAAGCAGATAAAGACAAGCTTAACTCTACACTTATGCTCAACCTTAGTCCCTAATGTCACAAATGCTTTGATATAGCTTTGACCAACAAGTGCTAAACTTGGTCTTTGGCAAACATAATAGTTAAGCTCTCAAATAAGTAAAACAGATAGTCAAGAAGAACAAAAAATTATTTCCGATTTGATGCATTGACCAGTGTCGATCACTTGACTCACATCTTCCGCGTACGTGCTCCTAAGTAACAGGAAAATTGCTTATTTTGTGCATATCTACCAGCTATTCGAAGCAAAAATAAAGCAGATAAAGACAAGCTTAACTCTACACTTATGCTCAACCTTAGTCCCTAATGTCACAAATGCTTTGATATAGCTTTGACCAACAAGTGCTAAACTTGGTCTTTGGCAAACATAATAGTTAAGCTCTCAAATAAGTAAAACAGATAGTCAAGAAGAACAAAAAATTATTTCCGATTTGATGCATTGACCAGTGTCGATCACTTGACTCACATCTTCCGCGTACGTGCTCCTAAGTAACAGGAAAATTGCTTATTTTGTGCATATCTACCAGCAATTGGCAACAAAATTAGAGCAGATAAAGACAAGCTTAACTCTACACTAATGCTCAACCTTAGTCCCTAATGTCACAAATGCTTTGATATAGCTTTGACCAACAAGTGCTAACATGGTATTTGGCAAACATAATCGTTAAGCTCTCAAATAAGTAAAACAAATAGTCAAGAAGAACAAAAAATTTCTTTAATATTTAAAATAGCTGTTTTAATATAGGACGAAACTTTCTTAATTTTGTTTATATATTTTTTGTTGAAAAATAGGTATATTTTTCAAGCACGAAAGTCACTAAACTCTCACCGTCCATTTCTGGTGGTAAAATCGGTATTTTAACCCAGGACGAGAGTCAACAAACCCTTTCAATAATCTCCTAAAGGTAAAAATGCTTTCTTAATCAAGCAAAAAGGAATAAAGATGTTAAAG
Source organism: Brachionus calyciflorus (assembly GCA_002922825.1). NCBI lineage: Eukaryota > Metazoa > Rotifera > Eurotatoria > Ploima > Brachionidae > Brachionus > Brachionus calyciflorus. The sequence goes on along the minus strand of NTPY01000162.1, from coordinate 49,397 downwards.
AAAAATTGGACTTCATCTCTTCAGTTATTCTTTACCTTAACCACTAATTGTATCAAGTAATCAGAAGACTGACATTTCACATGATGGAGAAATTTTAAGGTTTGACTTCACTTTCAGCTCAACAAATGACAGGATCGACAAAAAGGAGATATTTTTGAAGCAAAATGGTTTTAATGTTAACATCAAGAGGTCTTTCTTTATTTTTGGAGGAGGAGAGGGGTTTTAAAAAATTAAAAAATTTGCTTTATGATTCTTAAAATTTATTTGAAGAAAAGTAAAAAAACAAAATTTAAACAAAATTCAAAATTAAAAAAACAAAACATATACACAAAAAATGCAAAAACTAGAAATAAACTAAAAAATACAAAAAAAGAAACAATCTTTTTAAAAATAACACTCATCTTTTTAAATTGTTTTCAAAGTTGTTTAGACAATCTAACATTTCTTGATCACTTATCTCAAGATATTCCCTTTTTGTATCATCATCAAATTTACTAATTTCATTTTCTTTATTATTTGTTTTTTGGTTTAGTGATGTTTGTTTCTCAATTATTTCTTGACTTGACAATAGAATATAATCGTAGGTTGATTCATTGTCAGTATCTTCATGTTTTAAATCATCTGTTCTTTGTCCACAAGGTATATCATTGTCTTCTTCTTCACTTGACAAAACAAGTTTTATTTTCTTAACAGTTTCATATTCACATGATGAATAGCTATTTGTTTCGGATTCGGATGACTCACTTGTCAATTTTCGTTTTTTAACGATTCTAGATAATTCAGTCTCTTCTTCCGATAAAGTTTGCTCTGACAGTTCGTTTTGGTTGCTATGACAGTTACTTAAATTATTATTCATTTTGCTTATAACAGATTCGTCTTCATAGAAACTTTTTTTTTCATTGTCTTTATGTCTTTGTGATTGATAGTGCTTTTTCAAATGCTCTTTTCTACTGAATGTAACATCACATGTATTACACTTAAAACCAAGCTTTTTTGAAATTGAATCTTCTGTTTGGCTTGAAATTTGATCTGCATTGAAAATAGTACCATTATTCGGTAGCAATTTTGAATGTTTCTCGCTCAAGTGTCTGGTAAATGTATAATAAGAACTAAAACAAACTAGACTATCCGATTTTGAATTCTCAACTCTTTTGTTACAAAAGGGACAATAGTACTTTAAAGAACTAGTTTCTCTAGCACCTTTGAGTGATGGTATAACTGTTTTGATAAAGATGTCTCTATTTGGATCAGAATCTCTTAGCTTTTTCATGTAGTTATCTATTTGTCTTTGGCTCATTTTTTAAAAAATTAACTTTTTAATTTATTTTCTTAAAATTTCAGAAATGAATTTAAAAATTATAAAAAACGTTTCTATTTATAGTAATTTTTTCTTTAAACAAATATAATGAATGAAATGATGTTTTAGAGTCATTTAATTTAATTTTCTTTTTTTTACTACACTGCACTCGTCTTCTTTACAAGATCTGTCCTTAGAGTTCAGTTCATTTTGATACCAGCTGTAAAGTTCAGTCACATGTGGAATATCAAAGCTTAATTTCATTTCTAGTATTTCTGTGAATCTTAGAACACTTAATGAAATACCACCATAATTTGTTAATTTGGCTTTATTTAGCAAAATGCAACTCCCTATTTTCATTGAGAATGTTTCCGCCTGTAGACCCCAAAAAGCAACACTGATTTCGACAGAAGACATATCTCTCAAAACAATATTTCTTAAGCTAAGCTCCTGTCGTAAAGAGACTTTTTTAATATCACCGATTTGAACAATGATACCGATCACATCAACAAGACTTTCTTTATTCTTCAAAAACAGCTTGTCTAATCGAGTAAACTTTTCATTAAGTTTTGGTTTATCGACGATTGGCACTTGACTTGAAGTATTATGACGATCAACTAAAGTTTCGCAATTGTAATCTTCTTTTTCTTTGTATCTAATGTGTTCAAACTTAGTTTGATTATTTACATGGATTTCAAAATTCATAGATACTTTGTCAGGCCATGCTTTTAACTTTGCTTGTCCTAATTTTATATCACCGTTTATTATAATATAATGCTGAGATACTTGTAGGTTTTTTATTGTTTCATTCGTACAAAAATCGTTGAATACAACAGCTTCTATTTGTGCAGTCTTATCACAAAGAAGTAGTCGCAACACTTTGCCAAGACTCCCGTTCTTTCTATTCTCGAAATTACGCAATGGAGTTTTTTCAACTAGCTTACATATAATAGACCATTCTGACTTTGAGTGAGATGGGGAAAGCTGTGATATTGAATGCGTTGCGTCTTTTTGACAGTCTTCCTGAGGTTTAGAACCATCGAGTGTATTGTCTGCTAAGCATTTCAACTGATTAAGAGGTGAAGTACACGCGACAATAGTAATATCTGTTAAAACAATCAAATTATCAAGCTCAACAGAATTTAGATCCATTTCGTCTTCCTCAACAAAGTCTTCTAAGTTTATTATTTTATACTCATTTAACAAAAAAACCGAGCCAATTTTAACCGTTGATAGAGAATTTTGGTTGAGAATGTCGTAATATGCACTATCAATTGTTGAAGGTAGAGAATCTTGTCCATCAAAAAGGGTTAAGGCGTATCGAGGTTGTTTGTTTTTCCTAGAATCTGAAAAAACAACTAAATCTATCACTTGAAAAAGAGGTTTAGGATTTACTCGACGTAAACTCAGTCCCTCAAAAATTGTTGCTTCCGTTTGTGATGACAGTTTATTAAGTGATTTTGTATCGTATATATCTTTTAGTAAACCTTTTGTTAAAAAAAATTCAGTTTCTATAATCATTTTTATATTCAAGTTTTTTTTTTGTTTTTTTCAAAAATAAAACAAAATTCACTTCTATTTATACAAGTTTTTTCTAACTTGTATTGATTAGCCTTTTACATATAATATCCACTAAAATCAAAATGATTTTTTGAGTTCATTTCGATGCAATCGCTTCAATTTTTTCATTTTAATCTATTCATGTTTAAATAACTTTAGAACGATGGGTAAAAAATGTTAATGTAAAATCTAAAAAATGCTTTAATTTCTTTTCTATTAGTCTACCACTAATCATACTACGAATACCACAAATAACTTTTAAACCTAAGCGTAAAATTACATTTTTTACCTTTCGTTCTAAAGTTATTAAAACATGAATAGATTAAAATGAAAAAATTGAAACGATTAGATTAAAATTAAATGAGTAAATAAATGAAATTATTGGAGTTATAATTTATGAACTTGAGCCTTATTTTAATGGAAGGAAGTGAGAATAAAAAAGAAGCAAAAATATTATTTTTAAACAGATTTATTTAAAAAAACCAAGACATTCATACAAATAACATAAAAAATATTTTGAAAAGATTTAAGAGAGAATCAAGCGATCAGCTTTCACAATATGAAGTCTCTCAATAAAGCCTTGGCATTGTGATGTCTCATCGCCTTGAGGTGGAGCAAGATTGCTTATTATTATCATTGGCATTTTGAGTCTCATTTTCTTCGAGCTTTGTCCTTTACGATTTGCAACCAAAGTTTCTCCTGCAAGAACCTTTTTCAACTCGGTGACATTATATTCACTTATATCGAATTCGTCTATGACCACAATATTAAATCGTTTTGGATCAAAATCCTGCCACGCGAATCGCTTCTCGTTTGCACTAGGTGAGAATATTTGTTGCTCAAAAGAATCTTGGTCATCTGATTCGTTTTCATCACTTTGAGATTGCGACCAAAATGTTGAGATTTTGATTAGCCTCTTGATAAAAGTAGTCTTTCCTGTATTGGATCCACCCCAAAGGAAAAGCTGCTTTTTTTTGTGCTTGTAGCCGTTAATTATCCAGTCGTTCCACCATTTGATGACTTCTTCTTGCCATGTCCCAGCTTGGCCACTAAATATCGGCCCGAAGAAAGGCTGCAACGCAATTAACTGATCTTTTTGCTTTTTGCTATGGACGTTTGCTAGCACACTCTCAAGTAGCTTATAATATTGAGGATGATTTAATACAAAAGGATCAGAATAATTAAATTCCTCAGTATTCTGGGCCCACTTAATAGCATTATAGTAAAAACTCAATTGACTCTCTGAAATTCCTTTAAATAGTGGATCACAGTCACTTTTTGTTATATATTTTAGATAATTTGTCTCATTTCTCACAGTTTGCACTTGAACTCCATTTATTTCTTCTCTTAAATCAAGCTCTGGATCTGTATTCAATATTGGCTTATCATATATTCGATTAATTATATTGAATATTTGAAAAGTGGTTAGCCGATCTATAGCTCTAATAAAAATATGATGATGACTCTCATAGTTAAAGTGACTCTCTTCACTTACAAGAAGACGAGAGCATATTCGCTCCAAAACGTTGTATACTTCACTTTTACTTTTAGTTGTGTATTTAACAGTTACAGAAAACAAGGTACATGTTCTTCCAGAGTTTGACCTAAGATTAGTATTTCTAGCTTGAACGAAAGACATCACTTGACTTGTTTTAAAATTCTATAAATTCAAATATCTAAATATTAAAAGATTCTTTAAAGTAAATTTTAATTCTTGCAAATTGTTTTAACTTTTCAACGGTTAGCGATAAAATTATTCTGCAAATTGCTACAAATTCTAAAAATTTTGTGGCACCCTAAAATATATGGCTACTAAATTATTACAGTTTGTATTAAAAACCTTTTTAAATAGCATAATTACCAAATTTTGCATAGCTACAGACTTTTAGCAGACCTCTATTTTTGGATGCAACAAAATTGTTAGAATTTGTAGCAATTTGCAAAATAATTTTATCGCTTCCCAATGAAAAGTTAAAACAATTTGTATAAATTGAAAATGTCTGCTTTTAAGTGTGTCTATTTATGCATTAAATTTTGTCTTAGTAAGAAACAATAATCGTAATAAAAGCGTTGTAATGCTTCTTATTTCGTCGAAATCTCAAAAAAGGCTTGTTCAGTTCATTTGATAAATTCACTAACTTCTATTTTTTTATACTCAATAGACTTTTGATCGGAAAGTGTTAAAAGGTTTTTTGAATATACGAATGTGTTTGACACTTTCCGATCAAAAGTCTATTGAGTATAAAAAAATAGAAGTTAGTGAATTTATCAAATCACCTGCACAAAGTAAAATTAAATGCAAAAGTTTAAATTGTTTTGAAATTATTTTATTAAATATATACATCAAATTAGTTAAATTAAATTAAATCGAACGAAAGTTTATTTACACAAAAAATGGCTGAAAAAAAAGGAAAAATATGGACAAAATACAAAAAAAAACAAAAACAAAAAAACTTTATTTAAATTTATTTAAACAACAACTTGAATATAGCTTTAACTACAAATCACCACAAAAATGCTGTTCATTTTGAGTTTCACATAATGCTGCTAGTGCACTTGTTGCGTCTAAATTCTCTTGATCAAAATCTGTTGACTTGTCTAAAACGCAATCTACATCAACCGCACTTGATTCATGTCCTTGATCAACTGTTTTATTATCAGGACAAAAAAACTCTGCTGTCTCGGTAATTGCATTGTAATTCGCCATAAAAAGCGCTGAAATTTTATCTATTTGATCTTGTTTTAAATTATTTTGTCTACTTGAAGGAGATCTAAGGCTATTTTCATCTTCGTCTAAGCTAAGTTTAGTTTTTTTCTGAATGAAGTCCTGGACTTTAACTGAATCCAACGGTTTTGTAACACTTTGAAATTCATCATCACTCTCGAATCCTATATCAATAAGCTTTCTTTTTATAACCGTGCTTGCGTTTTGATACACTGGTTTTGAATCAAAGGTGTTATCGTCAATACGAGCAATTATTTTTTCAAGATTTATTTTCTTACTAGTAGCATTAGACACAATATTATTGCTTTTGTTTTCTAAATTCAGATTTTTAAGTGGTTCTCTTTTAGTTTTGTTTTCTATGAGTTCATCATGCAAAGAAATTATATCAGGTGAATCAGAATTATTTATATCCAAAAAGGCGTCAATTTCCTTTGGAGTAGTAAGAGATATTTGACTCTTTTGTTTCTTTAATTTGCTGCCACTCCATTTTTGGCGTTCTAAGTTTAGCTCATCTTTAAGGATGTCATTTTCTATTTTATGTTTGAGCTTCAATTGTTCTAATTCACGAGATTGTCTTTGAATTAACTCGTTTTTCTCAGATTTCTGCTTCATCAAAAGTTGTTCTTTTCTACTTGAATGATCACTGACGAGTTGTCTATAGCTAATCATTTTTATTTTTAAAAAAAATTTATTAAATATAAGAATATTAATTTTTAGAAAAAATGAATTGATTGAAATTTGAAAATACTACATCTATTTATAGTAAAATTGCAACTTTTAATTTGAAACATGATTATGCACATATTTTAATTTAGCAACAATTAAAATATATATTATTTGTGCATAATTAGTTTAAACTTAAAAATTAACGAATAATATTTTTTTAATATAATAATTTTGCATAATTAGTTTGAGTTTGAAACTAAACCAATAGAAATTAATTTTAAATATTTGCGCATAATTAGTTTTAGTTTAAAACTGAACCAATAGAAATTAATTTTAAATATTTGCGCATAATTAATTTGTACTTTGAATATGTGTCTTTTGGCTATTTAAACAAATGAATTTTTTCGAATTCAACATTCAAACTTTCATTTAGTTTAATTCAACTGAATACAAGATTCGAAACAAATGATTTTTCAACAGTGATTTAATTTTTTCAATTGGATGGTAGACAGGTTAATGTTCAAATGGTTTGGGAGACATGATAGTGGTTGATGGTGATATTCAATTCAAAAAGCTTGTAAATGTACAAATAGCTTTCAACACTAGCTAGCTAATCATTCACAAGCTTCTTTTGCTTAGACTGTAGCAAATCCTCCACAACGGACCGTAGCTTATGGTACCAATGCTTTGCATCACTTGATCTTGTTACCGCTATTGCCAAGACCTGTCCTAATGATACTTATTCGATCTTTGCCAAATGGTACCAATGAACTACTCAGCTTGTCATCTCTTATGATGTTTTTTTAGCTAATCATAAAGAAGCTTGTGTTTCGAAGACTGTGGCTAATGTAGCTCATTGAACCTTAGCTAGTAGTACCAAAGCTTTGTACGTTTGATCTTATTCCTGCTGTTGTCAAGATTGTTGCTAATGCTACTAACTGAACCGTAGCTAATGGTACCAATCAATTGCATCACTTGTTCTTATTCCAGCTGTTGCTAAGCCTGTTGTCAATGCTACTCATTAGACCACTGCTGTGTGATTTTAAAGCTCTACTGAGCTTGTTACTACTGTTGAGTGATTCTAAAGCTCTACTGATCTTGTTACTGCTGTTGAGTGATTCTTAAGCTCTACTGAGCGTGTTACTACTGTTGATGCTTGCTAAGCTGTACTAAAAGAACAAGCTAATGCTACTAACTGGACCGTAGCTAATAGTACCAATCAATTGCATCACTTGTTCTTATTCCAGCCGTTGCTAAACCTGTTGCCAATGCTACTCATTAGACCACTTCTGTGTGATTTTAAGGCTCTACTGAGCTTGTTACTGCTGTTGAGTGATTCTAAAGCTCTACTGAGCATGTAACTACTGTTGATGCTTGCTAAGCTGTACTAAAAGAACCAGCTAATGCTACTTACTGGACCGTAACTAATGGTACCAATCAATTGCATCACTTGTTCTTTTCCAGCTGTTGCTAAGCCTGTTGTCAATGCTACTCATTAGACCACTGCTGTGTGTTTTTAAAGTTCTACTGAGCTTGTTACTGCTGTTTGTTGATTCTAGGCTCGACTGAGCTTGTAACTGCTGTTGAGTGATTCTTAAGCTCTACTGAGCTTGTTACTACTGTTGCTGCTTGCTTAGCTGTACTAAAAGAACCAGCTAATGCTACTCACTGGACCGTAGCTAATGGTACCAATCAATTGCATCACTTGTTCTTATTCCAGCCGTTGCTAAACCTGTTGCCAATGCTACTCATTAGACCACTGCTGTGTGTTTTTAAAGCTCTACTGAGCTTTTTACTGCTGTTTGTTGATCTAGGCTCGACTGAGCTTGTAACTGCTGTTGAGTGATTCTTAAGCTCTACTAAGCTTGTTACTACTGTTGCTGCTTGCTTAGCTGTACTAAAAGAACCAGCTAATGCTACTCACTGGACCGTAGCTAATGGTACCAATCAATTGCATCACTTGTTCTTATTCCAGCCGTTGCTAAACCTGTTGCCAATGCTACTCATTAGACCACTTCTGTGTGATTTTAAGGCTCTACTGAGCTTTTTACTGCTGTTGAGTGATTCTCAAGCTCTACTGAGCTTGTTACTACTGTTGCTGCTTGCTTAGCTGTACTAAAAGAACCAGCTAATGCTACTCACTGGACCGGAGCTAATGGTACCAATCAATTGCATCACTTGTTCTTATTCCAGCTGTTGCTTAGCCTGTTTTCAATGCTACTCATTAGACCACTGCTGTGTGATTTTAATGCTCTACTGAGCTTGTTACTACTGTTGAGTTATTGTAAAGCTCTACTGAGCTTGTTACTACTGTTGAGTGATTTTAAGGCTCTACTGAGCTTTTTACTGCTGTTGAGTGATTCTCAAGCTCTACTGAGCTTGTTACTACTGTTGCTGCTTGCTTAGCTGTACTAAAAGAACAAGCTAATGCTACTAACTGGACCGTAGCTAATGGTACCAATCAATTGCATCACTTGTTCTTATTCCAGCTTTTGCTAAGCCTGTTGTCAATGCTACTCATTAGACCACTGCTGTGTGTTTTTAAAGCTCTACTGAGCTTGTTACTGCTTTTGAGTGATTCTTAAGCTCTACTGAGCTTGTTACTACTGTTGATGCTTGCTAAGCTGTACTAAAAGAACCAGCTAATGCTACTCACTGGACCGTAGCTAATGGTACCAATCAATTGCATCGCTTGTTCTTATTCCAGCTGTTGCTAAGCTTGTTTTCAATGCTACTCATTAGACCGCTGCTGTGTGATTTTAATGCTCTACTGAGCTTGTTACTGCTTTTGAGTGATTCTTGGCTCAACTGAGCTTGTTACTGCTGTTGAGTGATTCTTAAGCTCTACTAAGCTTGTTACTACTTTTGATGCTTGCTAAGCTGTACTAAAAAAACCAGCTAATGCTACTCACTGGACCGTAGCTAATGGTACCAATCAATTGCATCACTTGTTTTTATTCCAGCTGTTGCTGAGCCTGTTTTCAATGCTACTCATTAGACCGCTGCTGAACCAGCTAATGCAACTAACTGGACCGTAGCTAATGGTCACAATGCTTGGCATCATATGGTCTCTTTACTGTTGACAGCTTACCTGATAAGACGAACCTTGTTTTTGCTGATCCTGGTATTCGATCTAAAAGGGAAGTTAATTACGGTAGTGATAAAGGTTTAGAGGATAAAAAGAGGAAAAATTTAAAAAAAAACAAAAAAAAATTGAAAAAAAAAAAAA
>NTPY01001015.1:17502-31757 GCA_002922825.1 Brachionus calyciflorus | reverse complement strand
TTTTTGTTTTATTATAAAAATCAAGTAAAAAACATTCAATAATTTTTCTATAAAACTTTTCTATATAACATTTCTATCAAAATTTTTCTATAAAAAAATTCTATGAAAAGGATTTCTATATAAAATTTCTATAAATGTTTTCTATAAAAAAGTTTTCTATAAATCGACATAGAGCCAAATAACCATCCATTAGACTAAGTTTTTCCAATTTAGAATATACAAACAAAAAATTTTTTTATAAAACGTAATTTTATGGCAAATTGGGGACAGACTTTACATGAATAAGTTACAGTCCCTTTTTTTCATAAATAAAAATTTTTCAGAAATCAATAATCTTCAAAATCTTAAATTAGGTAAATCATGATAAAATTTCAAAAGCTCTAATTGAATAACGGTATTTTTTTAAATTCGTTTACAATACTTTCACTTTACCATAGTGCCGTGCTTCAGATCCGACGAGTTAACATTTTACGACTTCTTTATAAGATCAGGTATTACATCCGAAAAAATAGTTTTAAAAAGTTTTAATTAAATCATAATCTCATTGCTAAAATTTTAATTATTACTATTATAATTTTATTTTTACAAATTATTATGTCATAAAAAATAACACAAAAGAATTTTTTGTAAATTTTAATTTTTAAAAAATTATTTAAAAATATTAATCTAAACCTTATTCTTTTGAAAAAAAAGTTCCTAATGCATTCATGATTTCGTTTAGCAATTCACGTATTCAAAGATTTGAATACGTGAATTTTGCGATTTTGATATGTGAATTAATTTGTATTGAGTAAATATTTAAACAGTCCATTAGTCCGCACATTTAAACACTTCTCTTAGGATCTCTTAGGTTAAAAGCAACTTTTAGAAATTAGCGTTTCTTTTTGTCATGAAATGTAATTCTATTTTATTTTGTTCTATTTTTTTTGTAAACTTTAAATAATTTCAAGAGATGTCATGAACTACTGGTTTTTAGCAAATTAAAAATTTTTAAATTTTAATTTTGTACCTTGTGCAAAATAAATTTTCATTAATAAGTCCATGATGTTTTAATTTATTAGATTTATGAATATTTTCTAATGTAATTCGACGAGGTTAGATGTGAAGAGACTAGATAACCCCAGGTGCCTAAAGCACGAAACTTCGGTAAGTATATTCAGTTAAAATGTGAACATAATTTTCAAACCTTCAATTATAGATAAATTTTAAAACAAAATTATTAGACTTATAAATATTCAAAACTATTAAAAATTTTAATTTTTCTCTTAAATTTCTTTATCTTCAGCTTAATCATTATCGACCTAGCCTAATAGACTATGTTGAAAAATCCATAAATTATAAAATTCGAAAACTTTTAAGCAAATCTGTTTTTCTAAAATAAAATTAATAAAATATCAGAGTGCTTTGAGCGGCTTTGCCACACGGAGCAAAGCGACTTTGCCTTGTTTTTCAATAAATAGCTCATAATGGTCTTAAAAATCATATCGTCAGATTATAATTCAATCAGCCCTCTTTAATCCAAAATTTCAAACACAAAAAAATATCTGGACAAATTATCTTCAATTTTTTGCAATCCTTTTCTAAAGTTGTCATAAAATCAATTTTTTTTAGCAAAAAAGGTTCTATTGAAAACCTTCAAAACCCTTAGTTCTGAAGATTTTTGAGTAAAACTTTTTTTAATACAGTGATAATTTCTCTAAAAAAGTTAAATTATTACTGCATATTTTAAAAGACAAATTTGGCATAATATTTTCAGCAACTATATAAAAAATGTAAATAAATAAAGAAATTTGTTTCTCAAATATATTTTATTTTTTAATAAATAAAAAAAAATCTAAATAAATACTAAATGTTTGTTTCAAATAAAGTAGATATATATAGTATGATAGTGGTTTTTTGCAAATAATCTTACTATTTAAAATTGTAGAGAAAAATAGTTACTGTAAAAATGACGAGTTCATGGTCGAATAAAATCAATTAACTTTGCAAAAACAATTTTCTTTTACAAAACCAATAATTTTGCAAAAACAATTATCTTTTTCAAAACCAATTAAGTTATACAAAATCAATTAGCTTTATAATATTTTTACTTTAGTTTTAATTATATTGAGATGAAAAATTGATTATTGATAAGTTAATTGTAATTGATAAAGTAATTTACCAGTTAAATAAAATCATTTTATTAAATAGAATAACGTTACGATGACAAGAAGGTTAGTTAGACAATTAATCTAAATTTAGCGTAATATTTTACATAGCCAACGTAAAAATCTAAATTTACTAAATTTTTCTCAAATCTCGTTAATCCACGCATGGTTCAACAAGGGAATACGGTACCTCAAAAAAAAATAAAATTTTTAAAAATTATTTTAAAAGAATTTTTTTGAGTACAGGTATGGTACGATACGGTTGGTAAAAACCTTTTTAAAAAATTTTCTTTCGACACCAAAAAAATATATTTTTTTTTAAAACATAAATAATTTGTTTATCGAAACAACCAATTATTAAAAAAAAATAATTTTACTATATAAATCGAATGAAAAAGATTTGTAAATCCAAAAAAATTTATTGCACCCAAAAATTGATCACAAAATACATGTGTCGTAATTAATCAATAATTATATCATTAAATAACATATTAGATTATTAAATTACATTTTAAATATGTATCTCAAATATTTACCTCAAATATTTTAAGTTCAAATTTAAACGTTTTTGTTTGTTTATTATATTTCGATTTTTAAATCGGGCCTAAAAGATTAATTTTATAGAACAAAATGACACTTCTAAAAAAATGTTTTTTATCCTTTGTACAAATTAAAATGTCTCAATCAAATATCCTTATTAAAATTACATAGTATTTGGAGATTTAGTCAACAAGTGGTCGATTTTCGTAAGTCAAGGCTATTCTGACTGTTTTTTGTTGACAAAAATTTGTTTAATTTTTTACCTATTAATACTATATAATCTAACCGGCAGCGAAGCAACGGGTACTATTAGTAATTCTCTTAATTCAATAATAAAAGAAAAAGATATAAACTAAATATATTATTAAAAAATAATTTAGTCTCTTAAAACACCATTATTTGATTTTTTTGGTCTATCTTTACCTTTTATCATTACAAGTCTTTTTTCTGTTGTCTCTAAGATAAAATTAAAAAGTCTACAGACTGCGATAAAATGACGACAGGCTGAAAATTCAAAAAATTCTGAATAATAACATAATTTTGGATTAATACGAATAAGATACTTAGGCATATTGCCACTAAAATAGGTATAATCATTTTAATTATTTAACAAAAATCTATCAAGGCCTTAATTTTTAGATTCTTTAATGATTTTGTTATTTCTTTTAAGAGTCAAAAAAAAATGAGATTGACTCTTACTTGAATCTGTTAAAATAGTACACATCAGTTTACAAACATCATAAATTGAACCTCTTTGTTATTCAGAATAAAATTTCTTAATGTGACCATTTACAGATTCGACATTATTGACTAGACTTTTGTGACTTTTTGAATTTTTTTTTTTGACTTTTGAGCATCTCTGTCAGGAATTAAAGATTTTAAAAATAAATTAGCTTATGTTAATTGTTTTTCTCAGAGGAAAAAAAAGTAAAATCGAAGAAAAAAAATGTCTACAAGTTAATTTCAATTAGTAATGTGATTTTTGTTTATTTAAAGTCAAAAACCTTTTTTTTGCTGACCAAAACTTATACTTAAATTTAGTTGTGATCAAATCAGAAATTTGATTTAAGAAATAAATCTAGAAGGAGTATTTAATCACAAAATCGAATTTTATTAAATTTGTAAAAATAAATTTATAAAAGCAAAATTATAATTAAAAGTGCAAATTTGGAATCGAAAGATTGGTAAAAAGCTAGACTTTATCATTAATTCCTTACAATATAACTTTGATTCAAACAAAAATACTCCAGTATTTTATCTTGTCAGTAAAAATTTAAAACAAGATAATTTTCTTTCTTTTTTGATGTCAATCTCCAAAATATTTTTTTTTAGAAAAAATTTTTTTTTGTCAGAAGCTGATATGGATTTCAATCGATTTCAAAATTTAGAAAAAATAACTTTAAACGGAAAAGATATTTATTTACCAAAACAAAGAATCAAACTGAAATTTACTGACAGCCCTGTAAGAGTTACTCTTCTTTTGCGCCATTTGCAATTTATTTTTTTTGACGGCCTAAATTTTTATGAGAAAATTGCAATATTTATGAAATATTTTGATCATGATGATGAGCAGATAACTAAGCTTAAAACTATCGTAAGCGATTGTGGAAAAGGAAATAAAAATAAAAAAAAAAAATGGGAAGAATTTAAAAAAGAACTGTTAAAAAACTTTACAGGCAAGAGAATAGAGTTAACTCTATTTAAAAATGATGTGCTCAATTATGATAAAAATGAAGAATGCTTGGTTAAAACCGGACATATTTCTGAATTTGATAAAAATCAACTGTTAAATTATAATCAAAATTTCTTGTCATATAAAAATATTCCATTCGAAATCGACGCTAAATTAAAATTGAAAATGTTAAATTTAATTACTGGAAAATGTGGAACAGGTAAATCTGATTTCATACACATGCTTCTTTACTCTAATAAAAATGTACTCACTATTTTGCGTAATTCCTTAATAAGTTTCGAAAATGATGAAGATTATGTAACGGAAAAAAATAAATTGAATTCCTATGAAGAATTTGAAATTTCTAGAATTATAAGAATAATGGACGGCCAAAGAGAAGTTAAAAGAATAATACATTTTATTTACAAGTTTCCAAACGAAGAAAATAGAATAAAATATTTGTGCGATAAAAAAAAAAGTATATTTACTTATTCAAATTTTGATTTGATGCTTCAATATATTTTAAATCATGGTTATTATGATACTAAATTTATTGAACGATTAAACGCATTTCTAAGCAATACAGAAAATGATTTTAAATATAATATTTATATTAAAAATGAAATTTTAGTACTAACAAAACCAGATACAACTTTTGGATATTTAGAACCATATGAATTAACTCGGGGTGAAAAAATTCATCTCCTTACATTGCTGTGGAAATTTGTAGGCCACGGAGTTACATTGGACAATAATTGTGTTTTATTATGTGATGAAATTGATAATAATGCTGATCCAAGTCTAGTTAAAAGAATAGTTGATGGCCTCAAATACCTTGCAATAAATTTAAAGGTTCAAATATTTTTTACAACGCATAATCCAGTGACAATGTCTTTAGTTCCAACTGAATGTTTACTTAGAATAGAATCAAAAGAAAACACGATTATAGTAAAAAATGTCTCATCTAAAAAAGAGTGCATTGAATCTGTTACAGATAAAATAGTTTTTATCAATGAGCCCTATAAGGAAATTTTTGTTGAAGGCACCAATGATGATAAAATATTTTATAGTTTAATTATTAAACAATTAGGCTTTGAAGATGACAAAAACCAAATATTTCTGAAATCAATGGGGAATAGACAATTCAATCAATATTTTTTTAACAACACATCAACTACAACCGAAACTATAGACAATATTTATGGAATTAATGATCGGGATGAATTTTTAATAGAGGCTTATCGAATTTTTGAATTCAAAGAATTGGCAATACAGGTTCAAAAAGTTTGCGAAAAATTCAACAAGCGTCATTTTATGCCTAAACGACGCAATTTAGAGAATTATATTTGTGATCCTATTTATGTTTTTTTCTTAATTTTTCATTTAAAAAATAAAGATCCAAATGATAAAAGATGGATGAACAATCCAAAACAAGAACAGTTAAATAAGGCCTTTGGCGAACTATTTGACCAATTAAACTATGAAAACTTAAAAAATAATGATTTTATTAAATATTTTATAGAAACACGTTCTATTAAAAAACTAATTGAAAAATTTTCCAAAGAAAACAATTCAGAACTTAAAGAATTTTTAAATAGAATAGTTGCTAACTTTGCAAAAAATATTCGGAACGAAGAAAAGCTCAAGAAAGAAACAAACGCTAATTTTAGAGATTTTAATGATCATTATACAATAAAAAACCATGCTCTGTTAGACTATTTTAATCAATTTAAAATAAGGCTTTTTGATGATAATTGTGATCAAGTTGAAATCGTCGAATTGAAAGACTTTAATTTAGAAATTACTTATGATCCAATATTGCTTTATAGTAAGAACAAAATTATTAGAGAAAAAATAAACCAACTTATAGGTTTTGAAAAAAGTAAAAACAAAGATTTAATTGAACATTTCCAAGAGATAGATATTTTTGTATTCGACGATCTAAAAGAAATCTTTCAAAACATATATTCCGCTTAACAATTATGAATAGAACAACATATAGTTTTGCTATTAGAATTTTTTTATTAGATTAAAAGATTAATCTTTAGGAATTGTATTAGGTAGAAAAAAATTAAATTTAAACTTTATTTTTTCAATAAAAAATATTTCAACAAAAATATTTTTAAACTGGATTGTGGCTGTGTACATTAAAAATTCAACTTTTTCAAATTGCTATAGTTTTTGAATGAGATTTTCTTAATTTTAAATTAAAAAATTTTAAACTTTTAAAACATTTAACAACACGACGAGTTGTATTTGTTCTTAATTTTCTTGGTAATGAAAGAAAGCTTTATTAGAAAAAAATTGATTTGCAGAGAAGTTTCAGTTCAAAAATAATCTTTTTTAATGGTTTTCAATTCAAATTATTTTTCAAAAAAATTTATTTTAAAAATTGCAATATTTTTTCAAAGTTTTTATCTTGAATTTTAAATTGTGCAACTTTGCATATTTTTAAAATTGAATTGAAATTTTTAAATTGAAATAAAACTTTATTTTGCCATTTTGAAACGGATGAACATTTTGAATTTTTTAACATTTAAAAATTGTTCGTTTCTACTATTAAATAAGCCAATAATCTTTAATTGATTAATTAAAAAAATCTAAGACATAAGAAAAAAAACGGCTACTTTTTTTTGAAAAATTTTAACTTTGAAAAAAGGTTAATTTTACTCTACTATTTCTTAAATTCTCAACAAATACTTTTGAAATTTTGGCAAAATCTAACACAACTTTTAGATACCTGAAAAAAAATTACTTTTCTTAAATTTCCTCATTATTTAACAACTTTGCTACACCAAAATATGAAAATTTCTTTTTGTATTCTTTTTTTTTCTAACGCTAGAAAATTGTTTTGTTTATTTTGCCGTAAAATAGAAGTTCCGGTTGATGGATTTGATCCCAGCTTTAAAATGTCTACCTAATATAAACATTATAATACCATTTTAATGAGAACATGACACTTGTTAAACTAAACAAACTCAACATAGAGTCATTTCTGAAAAAAAAATTTCCATTGGAAATAAATGTTTCTGTTTTGTTAGATGAAGCAAAAATGTTACAAATTTTAGCAATTTAAATTTTAGAAAAAATGTATTCCGTAAAAAAAATAGCACTTAAAATGCTGAATTGAAATGGGCGAATAGAAATAAACTTCATCGAAAATGATGCTATTTAGTAACGATAAAAGTAACTGTAATGGAAACGGTAATGGTAATGCCGCTTTTTTGGGCAAGTGCTGTATTACTCAAAAAAAAAATTGCTCCGGTTCGGTAAGGGAACTCCGTTGATTCATGAAAAATGACGTATATTAATTCTTAATTTGAATCATTTTGAATTGATTTTTAATTAGAAAATTAAAAAGTTTATTCTTTTATTTGAGTTATTTTTCCAATAAAAAAAATCATTTTATTAAAAGAATTTATATTATGAACTATTATACAGTATTGACAAAATGTAAGAGTACCGCATGAATTTTTTTTATTTTAAATTCAAAAAGTCGTCCTTTTTGAATGGATCTACATTTTTTAAAAATATTTTTTATTAAAAAAAATTGCTTTTTTCCTCTTTCGATTGAGCTATCATTCTCTGGTAGGCTAACTAAAATACACTTTACATGAGATAAAAAAAACTTCAAATTTTGGATATAAGCTGAGATTGACTTATTTTCAGCCAAAAAAAAATCAATTCACTAGAACAAAATTTTATTGAAAAAATGCCTTCGGGATGCAAAATACGCCCAGCAGTTACACTTGAGGACAGAATCAAGGCTGTTATGATAAACCAACAATGAAAATCGTTTGCAGCTATCGGAATAGAGTCTTGACCCACTCTAAATTTTATTTTTGTCACAACTGTATTCTTAATTGCGAGTAAGGTGCACCAAATCATAAACCTTAGTTAAGATTTGGCTGTTTTTGAGCCTTAACAACTCATGTCTTCTCCGATAAAAATATTCCGAAAATATTTTGAATCATAGAGTTAACCATGCTTTGTAAAAATTGGTTTTGATTTTGAACAATTTGTTCCATGATAACCAAAACAAAGTACTAAAGTTTCAAAAAAACTAAATTTTTAACGAAAAATGACTAAATACAGTCAACTCTCGTTAATCCGAACTTTTTGGGCGTATAAAATTATGGTTCGAGTTAATTTTATTCGATTTAACGAATCGTGTTTTCATGGAAAAGTAAAATTGGATTGTCAAAATTTTCCATTAAAGTTCAAAAAGTTCGTCTTATCGGAGTTCGGATTAACGAGAGTTGACTGTATATATTTAAATTTTTATTCAAAAAATATCCGAAATCGCTTATCAATTGAGGAATAAAATTTAAAGATTAATGACTTGGGGCACCTTAAATACATTAAAATTTGTACAAAGTCAACAAAAAAAGAGTTAGTTCTTTTTAAAATTCATTTTATTAATAAATTTTGGAACAAAAAAAAATTTAAATTTTTTCTTTTTTAACTTTTTTTTTATTATTGATCTTATTTTTAAAATCATTCAAAGCAGTGGTCTCAGATTCTAAAAAAAAAATTTTAATTATTAAAAAAATAAATAAAATAACTTTTCAAAAAACTTACTATTAATTGCTAAAATTTCCTCGACATTTTTAGGCTCCAAATATTTTTTACTCATAAATTTCGGATAAATCATTTGCTTCAATAATCTATCTAAATCTTGTTTATATTGACTTAGCTTACGCCTATTCTTACTCACTTGTTCATCATCAACATGTGTCTCTTTTAAAATTTCATCATCTATTTCAATATCCATTAACTTAGCATTTTTAGTATACCAATTCGAATCGTTTTTCTCTCTATTCAATTGGTGTTGTAACTCGTCTATTTTCTTAGCCAAATTAACTCTAGACTCACATGACTTATAATAATCCAAATCAATTGGATAATCTTTTATTTCCTTGTCCTTTTTAAATGTTTTTACAATTTTTCTATATAGATTAATCTCATCGGGTGAGATTAATAAAACACTTAGACCTTCACTTGTCGAACGAGCTGTACGACCTGAACGATGCACATAAATCTCAGCTGAGCGCGGGCATTGATAATGTATGACATGTTTAACACCTGGTATATCAAGACCACGTGCAGCTACGTCCGAAGCAATCAAAAATGAATTTTCTTGAGCGTTAAATTTCTCTAAATTTTTCAATCTTTGTTTCTGGTCCATATTGGCGTGTAAATGTAAAGGTGTTTTTTTTAATAAACGAAACAAATTTGTCAATCTCCGAACACAATCAATACTATTAGCAAACACTAGAGTCCTGCCTTGATATTTACAAGTAAAATAATAGAGATAAATATCTTTTTCTTTTAATTGACAGAATATTTTTGACTCGAGTAAATTCTCGGCTGTCACTTGTTGTGTAGTCAAGTCGAAAAATTTCGGCTGTTTAGTCATTTGTATTTTTTCGACTAGAGAATTTAATTTAGCGCGTTCTTCGCGCTTTATTTGAGCTTCTGTTTTTTCTTTTTTGGGTTTATTCTCATCGAAATCACCGTCGTATTTAGTGATCAAAGTAGCTGAGAATAAAAAATTTTGTCGTTTTGTCTTAACTTTGTCATCTTTGTTGACGAGTCCTAGAATTTTTTCGACCTCTGAAAAATGTCCTTTTTCAATCATACGATCAGCTTCGTCAATGACCAAATATTTTATACGAATAATATTGTTTAAATATTCATGGCCCTCTTCGATCATTTGCATTAGACGACCTGGTGTAGCTACAATTATTTCTGGGTTTTTTAATAAAAGTCTTTCTTGTTTCAATTGGGATATACCACCGACTACACATGCTATTTTAATGTCTTTGTATTTAGAGCATACTTGTAAATGATCTTTTATTTGAATGGCTAATTCACGTGTTGGTGTTAGAATTAGGGCTTGTGGTGCCGGTGAATCTGTGTCTTTATTGAATTCGTTTGTGTTGGCCGAATCAATTAATTGAGTCAAAATTGGTAAACCAAATGCCAGTGTCTTTCCGCTACCCTTTAATTATTAAATTTTATTTTCTATATATATTTTTGGTCATCTTTTTCTTAAAAAAGCTCTCTGAAACTTATTTTGTCATGCATAGTCTGCCAAAAATATTAAAAAAAAATTGAAAATTTACCAATATTTTTAATTTTTTTTCGGAAAAAAATTGTTTTTTTTATAAAAAATTGATTTAAAAAAAAAATCAATTTTAATGAATCAAGCTGAATTTAGGATGAAATTTTAGGATGTTTTAATTTTAAAAAGTTTAAAGGACGTTTTTTTTTAACAAGCTCAGTGAGCTGAATAATTTGGTATGTAATAGTTGGTGTTGGGTGTCTTTTAGAGATAGTAATTGATAGATAAAAATGATGATTTCGCAAAATTTAGGTAAATTTTGAGACCAGAAAAAACTTCAAAAAAATTAAAGTATATATTGATGAATAATTTTCTTAAGTTATAAAAGGCCAAAAAAAAATAATTAATACTAAAGACTATAAAATAAGCATGAAATCAATGGTAAAGAAACTTTGAAGTTACAAAATAGTTTGTAATAAATTTTTCCGGTCACAAAATTAACTTAAACTTTTTTTTTAGATTAAAAAACACGACCAGCTGGTCACAAAATCGAACAGTCCCGATTTTTTCAATCAAGATCTTTCAAGAATATTTGTTATTCCCTATTAGAATCAACAAGGATGTTGATTACAGATCTCTAAAAAGTGTTTAAAACAGTTCAAATTAAAAAAAGTGTACTGGAACTCCCTGTTTAAAAGACATATGAAAAAACATGTAAAGAAAAACAAGAAAAAAAGTTTAATTTCTTTTCATGTTTTGACTTGGACTTGGAAGGAAATAGATTTTACGAAACTATAATCTTGTATTAGTAATTATTATTTCTCAAATAATCTCATGCTGAAGAGAATGATCCTCATTAATACAGTCATATACCGTTTACCATTATCATGTCGGTACTATGAAATTTTCTTTACGGGTTGTCAAAAAAATACTTTAAACTTTCAAAAAAATTTATAACTTTTATTTTATTTGGTTCATTTTTTAAAAAAATTTTTTACTTCAAAATTGTTTAAAAATGAAACGAAATAAATATGAGACGAAATTGTTTTTCAAATTCATTTGGAATATGCTATAGTAGCATGGAGTCCAAAAAGACATTAAAATACTTGAGGATGTCCAAAGAAGAGCTACAAAAATTATAAACGTATTAAATGAAATAAGTTATGAAGAGAGACTTAGATTGCTAAACTTGACAAATCTTTCCGTCAGAAGAATTAAAAGCGACTTAATCCAAATGTTCAAAGTAGTAAAAAGAGAATTTACGAAGGTTCTTTGTGAAGATTCAATATAAATTCTTCAGAAAACGATTATGAAAAGCTTACTGTTTGAGCAGTTCCGATAATGTTTGATCGATTCTTAATAGCTTCTGGTATGACTAATTTTTGAATTGGCATTGGTTGATAAAAGCCTTTTTCATATAAACCTCTTAATAATTCTTTAGGCAATGCCAATTCGAACCATGCAGACATTTCTTAAGCATAAAAAAATCAAAAATTTATAAAAATAAAATTTTCTTTTTTTTTAAATATACTTGTCTCGAAGTCTTCTTGGTCAAAATTATTCTCGGTATCTTCATCAGTTTTAAACATATTCAAACGTGATGTTGAATTCGAATTATGTGACTTATTTTTTTTCGCTTTTTTACTTTTAGAATTTTTTAATTTTTTCACTTTTTTAATCTTAATTTCTTGTTTATCTGATTTTTCAAATTCACCAACAGTTACTTCATCGGAAAATTTAACTTTTGATTTATTTGTTTTTTTCCTATCGACATTTTTTTTGACTAAAAATTTCGGCTTTTTTGCCTCAACACCCGGATGAACACTTTCCGAATTTTTTCTCTTTTTTAAACGAAGCTTTATAAAAAAAATTATAAAATTATTTTTTTAAAGAATTTTGTAAATTTTTTAAATTCACTTGTTTCTCATCGATTAAATTATAATCGGTTATTTCTTCAAAACTAATGAGACCCTTGCCTTCCAAAAGAGGTGATATTTTCATTTTTTGTTTTAATTTTTCAAAAGTTCAAAAAAAAATTTTTAATTTTTTTTTTACATGTGGATTCAACTATTTTTAATATAAGCAAAAATTTTATTTTTAAGTATAGACTTAATTTTATGTTTTTTTTTTTTTTGTAGCAAGTCTAAATGAAGATTTTAATTTGCAAGAAAGAAATTTTTTTAATTTCTAAATATAAAAACAAAAAAATGAATATGAAAAAATTTCTTTTTCTTTAAAGCGTCATTCAGCTTAAATAGAACGCTGTTCTTTCAATGGTTTTAATTTAATTCTAATAACTTTTTTTTTATTTTATTTGTAGAATTTAATTTCTTGAAACCAAAAAATAAAATGAGCCTTTGTAAAATAAATGCTTTACGTTTAGTGGCTAAACGATCGTTCTCTGTTTGTGGAACTTTGGCGAGTCGAGGTGAGGCCGGTAGTGGTTCAGGTTTAGGTGGTGGAGCTGGTGGTTCGATTCGTGATGCTGGTGGCAAATTCGGAGAGCGTGAAGTCGCTTTTGAAAATGCTTATTTCAGAAAATTAGAAGCTGAACAATTGGAAGCTTTGAGAAAACGTCACGATGAAGAAATTAAACATCACGAACAAGAAATTCAAAGACACTTGGTAATTTTCACCAAAAAGTCTAAATTTTAAGATAAAAGTTGAGAGTTTTTTTTTTAATCAAAAGGATGCCATTAAAAGACATCGTGAACATCAAGAAGATTTACACAAATCAACCAACAATAAAAATAAAAAAGATGATTAAATCAAAATGAATTTGCGGTGATATTTTTCTAGAAACTTTCGAAATGACATATTTGTTTATTAATTTAAAATAAGATTTAAAATAAAGAAAAAATTTTTAATTTTTTTATGTGTTAATATAAATTAAAGTGATAAATTGTATCAATATCTTTCAACACTAAACTTAAGTGATCAAAAAGCACAGTTTGTCAAAGTAAATAAAAAATAAAGAGTAAAATTTTAACTTTTACTTTTAAAAATATTTTTTCGGAAAGTCAAAGTCAGACTTTAATTTTACTTTTTTTAATATTTAAAATTTTATTTTTTCTAAAAATTCACTGAAAACCAATTCAGAATTCAAAAATATAAGTTTAAAATAAATCTGAGGCTTGAATTTCGTCAAGACATTTTTCAAAGTCAAGTAATTACTTGACTTTGAGTTTTCACCATCTTTGTCATAATAGAATTCAATAAATACATAACATCCATTCTCTGACCTTTTATGGCAAAGTAAAATTTTTGCTCATTTTTCAATTTTCAATTTTGCTCAAAAAATGTAAATACGCAATTACTTGCACGCTGAAATTTTAAAGAGCCAATCCTTTTTTTAAAAAGCTTTCAAAAAATATTTTTAATGTGTTTAAAAAAGGATTGGCTCTTTAAAATTTCAGCGTGCAAGTAATTGCGTATTTAAATTTTTTGAGCAAAATTGAAAATTGAAAAATGAGCAAAAATTTTACTTTGCCCTTTTTTCAGTAAAATTAAAGATTAAAAATATCTAAATGAAACAAAAAAAAATGCTCTATTTCGAATCGATTTAATTAAAGCAAAGTTTACTAATAAAATTAGGCCTTACTAAATTTTACTAAGGTTTTACTAACTTAATATAGCCAATAAGTTTCTTATTTTTTAGTTAACTAAAATTAGTTAAAATTAATAAAAAAATTGATTATTAGTAATTTATTACTGATCAGAAAAATTTACTGGGAAATTATTACTTAGGAAAAAATTATTTTTTTCTAATTTAAGGAAAAATTTACTTTTTTAAAAATGCGAAAAAATTACTTTATTCTAAATTAAGGAA
>NTPY01000047.1:34800-59504 GCA_002922825.1 Brachionus calyciflorus | reverse complement strand
AAACTGAAAAAATTACATCCAAGACTTTGAAGCTTTGCTATAATGACTTACAAGTTCAAAGTAATTTTCTTAGTAATCATTACTGAAGAATGTTAATTAAAAAAAAATTAAGGAAATGTCGAAAATAAAATCATTTCTCGAACAGCAATCTGTGTCGGCTGCAAGAAAAAGATAACAGATAAAAAGACGAGTACTGGAAATTTCGTAAAGCATGCAAAAGCTTGTATCCCTGAAATTTATTTTGGTAACTGCAAAAAAAAGAGCCAAAAACAGCTTGCGTCTGAAAATGACAGAAAGAAAAAACTGTCTCAGGAAAATATAAATTTCTTTATTTACAAATACCTAATAATAGGTTGCAGCCTACCATTTCGTTTAGTGGAATGTGAAGGTAATTTACATATAAAAAAATTTAAATTAACTTTTTTAATTTAGTTTTAATAAAGGTTTCCAATTTGTGAAAAATGGAAACCTTGTACAAGAACTTCTTTAAATAACATTCAAAAAACGGCTCACAAAAAAATGATCGATAATGTTTATTTCCTTAACTGTTGACATATGGTCTGACAGAAGATTGCGCTCTTTTTTGGGAATTACAGCTCATTATGTTGACAATGAATTTGAATTCCAAAATTTATTTATTAGTTGCCGTGCTATTAAAGATTGTACTGGGTATTTTATAAGTAATGAATTAAATAAAATACTTGACGAATTTAATATTAAGTAAGTTTAGATATTCTAGAAAATTTAAAAAAGAGAAAAGTTTGTCAAAATTGTCACTGATAACGGATCAAATATGGTGAAAATCGGGAAACTTTGATTTTGGTAAAGAGAAAAATTCTATTGAATTTTTATAATAATCAAAGAGTTATAATTTTTTTCAATTACTTAAAGTCGGAGATGATGATTTTGATTTGGATGACTTTGAAACAATACCAGATGAATCTGATTCAGATGATGATGAAGTTCCTAGTTCTGAAGATGAACAAATTACAGATATTGAAAATTTTGAAGAACAATTTTATCTTCAAAAACATATGCGTTGTTTTGCTCACTCCCTTCAACTTGTAATTAAGTCAAGTTTAATAAAAATTAATAACATAAAAAAATTCTTAAAAAATGTTATAAATAACGGCAAAATATCACCAATAAAAATTATTTTCTAATTTTCTTTTGGAAAAAAATTATAGGGCGATTTCAAAACCAATCAAAGTAAGATGGAACAGTGAGATTAAATGTTTAAAATCAATTTTTCAAAAAAAATTAAATGATTTAAACGACGGCTTAGAAAAGATCAATTGTCCTTATCTTTTTATAAATCAAAATGAAATGTTCCGTCTAATCGACATTGTAAACATTTTAGAACCATTTGAATTTGTTTCAAACGAAATTCAAGGTATGTGAAAATCATTATTTAAATTTTATGATTATTTAAATTAATAAATTTATTAGGAGAAACCTATTCTAGCTTAAGTTTAGTTGTTCCAAGTTTATTTCAAATCATCAATGATTTAAATGACTATGAGCCTAAAAATAGAAACCTTAAAACGAAGACCTTTAAGTATTGTAAGCAATACCTCAGACAAAAGTGTTTTAAAATCGCCAAAAAAGCGGAGAAAGTTTTTAAAATTTGAGAAAAAAAATACTTCGATATTACCGAATGAAGATGAAGATTTGATATTTAGAAATGAAAAAGATCAATACCTAAAAATAAAATATAATTCTGAAGTTGAAAAAAAAAAGTTTTGGATAAATAATCAAATTAATCTCCTACATTTGTATAGATTAGCTCTTAAGTATTTATCTATCCCAGCTTCAACCGGTCCTGTTGAACGAATGTTTTCAAGTGCTGGTTATTTTAATAGACCTCATCGTTCAAGAATTACAACAAAAAACCTTGAAATAACGACGTTGTTAAAATGTAATTTTGATATTCTTTTAGGAAATTAATTTTAAAATTACTATAAAATAAGTTTAAAAAATAAATTTTTTAATTTATAATCCAACTAGTAAAAAATCGGAAATGAAAATTTATTAAGTAGGGGATTTACTAACCAGAAACAAAAAATTAAAAGTATTAGTAGCTACTCTTACTCGCCGAATAAATTTTACAAGTACGAGTATGACTCGTACTCGTAAAATACTGGTTTCTACTTGTTTATTGGTACTCGTAAACAAGTCTGCTTATATAGCAGTAACCATAAAAACAAAAAAATTTTACTATGATGAAGTTTTATTTCTTTGATGTTTTTTTGCTAATTTTACTGTCAATTTAAAACAGGAGTTAAAATTTCCCTTAATATTTTGTAACATAAAATTGAAAAAAAAAAGTTTTTAGAGAAAACCGACATCGCAAAATGCGCCGTATTTGGCGATGTCGTACACCATCAATCTGATGTTTAGCGCTGGGTTGTCAGTTTTTACACTTAGCATGTATTCCTTAGTGATATGATCATTCAGTCTTAAATATAAAAAAAATTTACTTAAATTTGAGTCTTAACAAAAAACGAGTCTCAATCTCTGCTAACGATACAAACATAGCTATTTCACCCCTTTAATCTTTAATAGAACAGAAAACTATGACTGGTACACTTCAAATTAGACTGAAATAGCTAGTGAGGTTCTCTATAATTTCATCTTAATAAAGTAATATCAAATTGAACGAATTGAAATGAACTTCAAAGCCCCTTTTAAAGCCTAGTTTGAAGTTTTATTCATTCACGTTGATTTTTACTGTTTCTACTTTTCTTTTAGCTTTAATTGTTACAAAATGTAAATAATTTTTTTTCTGTTTTGTTTGATGTAGCAAAAATGGTACAGATTGTAGCAATTTAAACTTTAGAAAAAATTTATTCCCTAAAAAAATAGCACTCAAAACGCTCAAATTGCAATGAGTGAATAGAAATAAACTTCACAGTCTCGCTTTAGAAACATCACACAAAATTATTCACTATCGAGTTGATATAATATTGCATGCCAGTGGCAATAGAAGCTAGAGCCGACTGGCTTTTGAGACAAAAAATTTAGTCTAAAATGATAATTAATTTTAAAATAAGCGTAAAATTTTTCTTTTTAATAAGATTTTTTTTTATACAATTTGAATATCTTAAATACGGTAAATTTTGTCAAACATCAAGTCGGTTAAAGAGACTAAATTAATTATCAGTACTCCTATAAAGCGGTAACAAAAAAAGATAAGTCTTTTGAAAAAAAGTCACTTTTTCTGAATTTTATTCTCTAAAAATAATTAACACTACTATATAATCGAAAATCTAAATCTAAATATTCTCGTCAAAGTTTTTTACAAAATAATTATTCGTCAAAAAAATATAATCAAAAAAATATTTGCCGTATAAAAAGGTAAAAAAATGTTTCTGAATGGTACAAATTCGAACATTTACAATTTTAAAATAAAATTAAAAAGAAAAATCTAATTTAATTTCCAAAAACATATTCAGGTCTAGACAGTTTAAAAAAATTATTACGTCGAAAAATAATGTTTAAAATTTATTTTACACTAAGTTAATTTTTTTCTAAAAGTTTTTTTGTGTTAAACCCAGAATCCAAGCTTCATCCATAAAATCTTGGAGTCCCAAATTCTTGGAGAAATTTCGGTCCACTCAACCCTAAAAATTTAAATCCACCTCATTAAATTTTTTTAATCTGAATAACATTCCTTTGTTATCATCTATTCGAAATTCATTCAAGTTAATCTTATTATATTGTTTTAATCTAATTAAGTATTTACAGAAAAATTAATTTTTTTAAATTTTTTATTATATAAAGTAATTAATAATAAAAAGAAAATTCTTTTATCGGATAAAAAATTTTTTTCCAAATAAGTCGCTCCTAAGTTGTTAAATTAAAAGGTAAACAATCAAAATATAGAAATAAAAAAATATAGAATTGATTAAATAGAGAAAAAAATATATAGAAATTTAATTATAGAATTTTATTTGACATAGAAATTGATTAATATAGAAAAAAAATATATCGAATCAATTATATAGAAATTAAAAATGTAGAATTAATTGATGAAAAACTAAATATAGAAAAAAATCTCAAATACTAATTAATTATCTGATAATAAATTTGATAGACCATTTTAAATGAAAAGAAAGTGTTTCCTTATCATATAGTTCCAAAACACGTTTTATATTTGCTCCTTTTTCTAAATCTTTTTTTTTTTTTTTTCAAAACTGTCCCTTTAAAAAGTTGCACCAAATTAGACTCCATATAACTTTGCTCCTGACGAAAAAGTTCAAACACTTTACCAACAGTTAAGTTTTGTCTTGCATCTGGCTTTATTCTTAAGTGCCACGACTCAACATCATTATTTGTACGTGGTAAATTTAGATGAACTCGTTCATTTACATTCCAAAGAGCCATATCGGATCTTGGCTTACATCGCTCACCTTGTTTAATACGTCCAATATAGTTTAATTCAGAATAATTTAATATTGGTACAAAATTAACTGGTGAATTTTCACTAATATATTTGAAACCTTCAATTATATCTGTGATCGGTAAAAATGGTAAAGCTTGAAGACGCTCCTCGTACAGTTTTTTCACCAAACCTTTATTTTGAACTTGACGCCGCAGAGACTGACATAAATGAAAATATCACCCATTAATTGTACAATTATTAAAAACTTGTCTAAAAGCATTTATAGCGGCTAACTCAAAGTCTAAATTTATCGAATTAGGTTCTCTCGAGACATTGTTTTTCACAAAATTAAAAAATTTTTTATATGTCACTTGTTTTTTATTTGGCAACAGTCCATAAAGCATTGGTAAGACAGAACCATTTAAATTTAAATGAAGCGAATAAACTTGTTTGAAAAGTGTTGGAGAAATATCGAATGTTCCATCACAAAGCCAATCTGAATATTTAGAAAAAAGTTTTAAATTTTCTAAAGTTGTAAAAATGATAATCCTATTTTTGTCGTGCTTGCCCGAGTCATAAAATAAGAGTTGTTGGTTACCATAGGTAACAGTCAGCTCATTAGGAATTTCTAATTCAGATAATTTTTTAGCATTAAAACCACTTAAATCAGCTTTATTTCTCGTCTACGAATAATTTGCTTCATTGCTTCTTTCTTAACCATGCTTAAACATTCGTTTGAAAGTTTTAGCTGAGTTTTCCTAATTAAAGCTCTAGGATTATCATTTGAGTTCAAAGCTTGATTTTTAATAAGAGCTAAGCTTTCTAACTCTTCAAGTTTTGCTGGCTGCGGAGGGAGTATTTAGGTTCCAAGCAGTCCGTCTAAACCCCCCTCGCTTGAAAAAAAAGGTTTAATTTGAGAAAAATTCGACTAACATTTTTAAAATTTTCTTTTTATTGCATACTATAAAAATTATGGTAAATTGTTTATTAATCAATGCTTTTGAATTGATTAGAGAGAAAACATCAAATTTACAGCTGCATTAGAACATATAGCTATTCTAGTTTCTCAGCAAATTTAAATTATTGCTCGTCTGCTCATGCTCTCTATAAGCTTTGAATAAAATCTACTTAAATTTTTTGTAAAATGTTAAACTAAGCAAGAAACATGCTAAAATTTAATTGCACAAACTTTGTAATTTTTTTACGCAATTGATTTCAATACTATTTCACCTATCGCCGAGCGGAGCATGAAAATCAAGCTTAACTCTATTACACGAATATATAAAATTCTGTTTTGTAAATATATGAATAAAAGTTAAACTTTTGCTCATTTTTCAATTTTCAGAGTTTTTTCTTTGAAAAGATTGTTTATGAGCATTTAAAGATATTTTAAACAGTTCATGAGCATTTTTTTGTGCTAAAACAAAAAATGCTTTAGTTTGCTCTTGAATGTATTTCAAAAATTATGAAAAACCAACTCCCTTTTCTATTAATTTCAACTAAAGTTCTTTTATTTAAAAAATTAAAGGATTGTATTTTTAAAAATTCAGTGTGCAAGTAATTGCGTATTTATGTTTTTTATTTTTTTGAGCATAAATAGCAAAATTGAAATTCGAGCAGAATTAACACTTTGCCAAGAGAAAAAAAGCAGCTTTCATCTCCGAATTAAAGTAAGAGGCTTATTCAATCTTTCCATGGCTTCCCGTGAATCGAAAAATGCCTGTTGATCGTCTGTTTAACAGGCGTTTTTAAATGATAATTTGACATAAAAAACGGGCGTTTTATTACGATTTTTTTCGTTTTTTACAATTTACTAAAAATTTAATAACGCGTTTTAACGCGTAAAAACGCATATTTTTATTGCTTAAATTTAATGAAAAAACTCTTGTTAAACAGGCGTTTTTTCGCGTTTGATAACGGTCCTTTTTTTTCCGTTAGATGACGCAAACACAGAAAACGCCTGTTTAACAACAGTTTTTTCATTTGAATTTGAATTTAGCAGAAAGTTTTATTTGTTTTTGGTAGCCTTCTATAGATTTTAAAAATGCGATTTAACGAGAAAACATCGTGAAAACATCTTTTCAGAAAAATATTTTTATATTAAGGGAATTAACTTTTTATTATTTTAATTAGAAGTGAAAGAAAAGAAAATTTAAATTTAAAAACCAAATAAAAGTAAAGCACAATAGAAAAAATAAAAAATTCTAAAAATTAAAAATTACAAAATTAAAAGAAAGAAAAATTATTACAACAATGAAAAAAAAATTATTAAATCAAAAATTTTAAAAAAACAAAAATAAAAAAAATAATAATAATCACAGCAAAAATAATAATTATAGAAATAAAAATAACAAATTTTAATTAGAAAAAAAATTAAAATAATAATCAAAAAGAATTAAAAAATAAACTTATCAGAAAAATATTAAAATAAAAAATAAAAATAAAGATAAGTTTTAATAATAAAATAATAATAAATTTTATTCCTAAAATCTAATATTGAGAATATAAAAAAATTGATAAAAATAATAATAAAAAGAATAATAATAAAATAAATTATTTACAGTTTAAGTCTTAACTAATATTATAAATACATCAGAAATTTAAAAAAACAGTTTTTGTAAAAAAATAAAGTGATTTTATTTTGTATGATTGTTAAATTTTTTTATATTTTAATGAATTTTATAACTGTTAATAAACTTTTAAAAATTATTTATACCGTAAACTCTCGTTCATAATTACATGTAATAATAACTAGATTTCGGATATAATTCCAATATACTTCCATAGGAATAATAGCTGAAATCTAGTTATTATTACATGTAATTATGAACGAGAGTTTACGGTAAGTTTTTTTTGATAATATTGAATCTTATTTATAAAATAAAAATGTATTTTTTTTTAACTTTTTCATTTTGATATTTTATTTAATTTTTTTTAATTTAACTAAATACAATTTTAATTTATAATTTTAAATAATTTTATTAAAATTTTTATTTCTTTTATTTCATCGTTTTATTTTGTTTTTATTTATACTTATTTTTTATAATTTTTTTACTATTTTTCTTGTGTTTTGATTTTTTCTTTTAATTTTTTAAATAATTTTAATTATATTTTGATTTTAAGTGTATTATAATACTTTTAGATTTTTATTTTAATTTTTTTGTGTAAAAATTTTTTTTTGCCAGTAAATAATTTTTTTACTTATTATTATTATTTATATTATTATCAAATTTTAAATGTAATAATTTATTTGTTTTTATAGATCTTTTTTATTTATTTGTATTTTTTTTTTAAATTTTTATTATAAAATAATTTTTTATTTTGATATTTTATTTTAAGTTTATTACTTTTATTCTTTTTGTTTTTTATTTTCATTTTTTTTCTATTTTAAATTTTTTGTAAATTCTTTAAATATTAACTGTTAATAATATTCAAATACTCTTATTACAATGTAATAATTTTTGGTTTGATAATTTTTTTTTTCACTGTTGTAATGATTTTTCTTTTCTTTTAATTTTGTAATTTTTAATTTTTAGATTTTTTTATTTTTTTTGTTGTCTTTTACTTTTATTAGGTTATTAAATTTATATTTTTTTTCTTTCACTTTTAAATTAAAATGATAAAAATATATCTTAATATGTAATTATTTTTCTGAAAAGATGTTTTCACGACATTTTCGTGTTAAAACGCGTTTTAACGTTTTATAAATTTAAATTTAAAAAATTTTTTTTTAAAATTTTTTAATTTTATTTCATATTAATTTATTTTTTGATTTGATTTATTCTATTTTATAATTGTTTTTCTAAATTTATAATATTTTTTTTTTTAAATTAAATTTTCTCTAATTAAAAAAAATTCAAATCATTTTTTGCGACGCAAATTACAACTTAAATGGTGATAAACTAAGGTTAATATAAGGACGAAATTTATCTAAAACCACGTTGTTTATGGGGCTGTAAAGTTCATTTCAATTCACTCATTTCAATTCGTTCAATTTTATAAATCATTTTTATTTTTATTTTTTCTTTAAATTGTTACAAAATGTAAAAACTTTGCTACAACGAAATATGAGAAATTTTTTTGCTTCTTTATTTTTCTATTCCCAGAAAATTGATAGTGTTATGTTTATTTTGACATGGAAAAAAGGCTTGGATGATGAATTTGAACACCGATTTAAAAATTTCTAATTACTAAAAAAATTATAAAACCATTTTAATAAGAACAGAATACATGTTAATTCAAACTAATCCAACATAAAGTCAGTTCTGAAATAACTGTTCCATTGGTAAATAAAAATTTCTTTCTGTTTTGTTGTCCGAAGCAAATATTGTAATTTAAACCTAAGAAAAAATTTATTCCGTATAAAAATAGCACTTAAAATGCTTAATTGAGATGAGTGAATTGAAATAAACTTCACAGCCCAGTTGTTTATATTATTCTACTCACCGTTGTTACGCTAAATAAGACTAAATGGTTCAAAATCCGTCAAAACTTGACCTAATTTTTTGATTCTCGAAAAACTAGACGCTAAAAAAATATTCAAAAAATCATTAATAAAGGGATAATTTTTCAAGGTCTACTTAAAAAAAACGCCTGTTAAACGCTTGTTAAACAGGCGTTTTTAAAAAAACATTTTATATTTTATCTGGTTTTTTCCTGTTTGATAACGGTCACGTTTATTCCGTTAGATGACGAAAACAGACAGAAAAAGCCAAAAACGCATCAAAAAACTCTTGTTAAACACGCGTGTTTAGCTTAATGAAATTTTGACTAATTTTTCTAGAATAGGCGTTTTTTGGCGTTTTCTGAGCCGTTTTCACGCGTTAAAAAGCTCACGTTTTCACGCGTTTAACAGGCGTTTTTTTAGGCGTTTTTCGATTCACGGGTAAGAATGAAATTGAGTTACATCATCTTAGTTACATTCACCAGTGAAAAAAGTATTTTTTTTACTTTTCAAAAAAGCTAAAATTTTCACTAGTGAAAAAAATATTATTATTCAGCAGTGAAAAAAGTAGGATGCGCCGCAAGGATTGCTAGGCGGTTTAAGATTATTTTGACAAGTTCATTCTAAAAGAGTCTATATTAATTTATTAATTTTGTCGAGGGAAAAAATAAAAAAGTTTATTATGTCAAAGTTTATTTAAAAAGAAATTCTCTTAAATGATTAAATATTTCAAGATAGTTACAAAAAAAAAGTTAATTAATTAATAATCAATTATCAAAGAGATATTTTTGAAAAGATCATTTTTGGTCAAAATAAATCAAAATATTATTAAGTTTTTTTTTTAAAAATTATATATTCATTGCTTCTTTTATTTGATTATCATGTCGATAAGCGTTTTTTTAAATTTCTGTATTGAACTGTTCAAATTTTAAACTATCTATTAAGCTTAATAAACAGGGTTTGTATTTTAATGCAAGTTCAGAGATGGCCAAATGCAACTTTAAATGCAGCTTGTTTTTCATAAAAATGCAACTTCAAAATGCAATTTAATGCAAAAAAATGCAAGATAATGTGATAAATGCGGCATAATGCGATAA
The DNA here is from genome assembly GCA_002922825.1 of Brachionus calyciflorus. Taxonomy (NCBI): domain Eukaryota; kingdom Metazoa; phylum Rotifera; class Eurotatoria; order Ploima; family Brachionidae; genus Brachionus; species Brachionus calyciflorus. The sequence goes on along the minus strand of NTPY01000047.1, from coordinate 49,579 downwards.
TCTTTTTAATTACTTTTTTAATTACGCTTAAATTTACGAATTAAGTCAAAACAGTTTTTTTCCCTCCAATTAAAATTTGAAGGTACTCCCCATTTTCGGTATAAAGACGAAAAAAACGATTTTGTACCATAGGACAATGTTGTTTATCTACAGTCGAATCTTAATAATCTACACCTCCCTAACCTCGTTTTTTTCGACATGATTTCTAATTTTCGTTTAGAGCAATATAATTTTAACTCGATAATCCGGAATAAAAACACTTCAACTATTAAGTTGGAATATCGTGGTTCGACCGTAAACATTTTGTGATAGAAAATTGTGATTGATAAACTATATTTGTATCATTATAAATATCTACTTTTTAGATTATTTATCCCATAGGCTAAGGAACAACTAACTTTTTATTCCATATTCCAAGAATAGAATTATCAAAGCCTTTTATAAATATAACTTTACATAATTTATAGAAACTCTAAATTAGTTTTAATTTAATTTTAAAAAATAATCAAAACATAATTGCGAAATTATTGTTGCCCAATTTTCAAATTTAATATTATTAATTATTTTTGGGATCATAGTTTTTTTATAATATCGTTGTTCTTTATTTCACAAAGAAGTGTGAAAAAGCGGTAAAGATTAATCTTTATTATTTTTAATTATTATTTAATTAGTTAACAGTCTTGATTTTCGAAATCTTTCCTTAAGTAAAGCAATGGGTTTCATTTTTCTCAAATCAATTTGAGCGGTACGACTAAAAATAAAAAAGAAAAAACAATTTAAAATTAGGGAATGTTTAGTAATTAATTGAGCCTATATTTTAAGATTTTCAAATGCATTTTTCCTGCTTGAATGAATTACAAAAATTGATTTTATGTTAATAAATGCGACATAATGCATTTGCATTCCCTCCATGTGCCTGAAAATGCAAATTTAAAAAAATATGCATTTATTGCAAATATTGCAAATAAATGTTCTTGCATTAGAATACAAACCCTGAGGATGAGATTTGATAGGAGACTGAATCCAATTGTGCCAGCCTTCAAGGCTTTTTTTAGTTCTTGGTAATTCTTGTTGAGTTATTTGAAAACAATGCCACAAAGCGACGTCATATCTTGGTGCCTTTAGTGTAGTATTCTTTCCTGTATTTAATTTATGTATCTTCAATATATGTATCTTCAAAATAACTAATCAAATCTTGCATCTTCGATGGACACTGATTTTTAATAAGAATAAAAGCTTCAATAACATATTCACAAGATACAAATGCTTAACAAGCAATCATTTTTGCATAGAGTCTAACATTATTATCTTTATTATAAATGTCATTAAAGTCACTCGCAATACCAGTTGCTTGAACATGTCGAAAAATTGCTTTTTTGAAATGAAAAAAGCACTCACTTATTTCAACATTTGGAAAAATTGATTCAATGGCATTATTAATGGCTATTACTAAAACGCAGATCTCTGTTTTTTTCGAAAAAACTGACCACTATTTTTTTCTTCAACAAAATTTTATACCAACTCCGGTCGGTCAAAAGTCTGTAGAGAATTTTGAGAGCTTTCAGAAAAAATTATTTTCAACTTTTCTCGACGAGTTTTTAAAAAGTTATTCACCATAAACGACAAAATTCGAACTGATCGGTAGTTTTACTGAAAACCACCGAACAAAATAACTCCGGTCACTTAATATTACTTAGAGAATCGGCTAAATTCATTTTTAGAAAAATAAAAAGTTCGATAAATCTAAAAATTATATGGTTTATTCGCAAAAAACAATAGAAATTTATTATTTCGAATTAGAAACCGAAATATGATGATAAGAATTTTTAATGTGTTTAAATTCAAAACTTAATTTGAAAAATAATAAATTTTTAAAATTTTTTTAAAAATTTAGGTTTTTTATAAGGAAAAATAACAGTATTTCCTGAAAAATACACTAAAACTAAATTCGTCAAATTTTAATGTTTTTAGTATAAATTTTAAAAAGTCTAAAACAAAGAATAAAAACTTTATAAAGCTATTAGGAGACAAATTTTTGAAGCTAAACATAAATTTTATACTCCTGAATCTTGAAAAAAATTCCGATTCAGCATAAAATACTTTTTTATATTGTTTTTCATGCCATGTTGAATTAATTAGTTTTTTGCGAATAAACCATATAATTTTTAGATTTATCGAACTTTTTATTTTTCTAAAAATGAATTTAGCCGATTCTCTAAGTAATATTAAGTGACCGGGTTATTTTGTTCGGTGGTTTTCAGTAAAACTACCGATCAGTTCGAATTTTGTCGTTTATGGTGAATAACTTTTTAAAAACTCGTCGAGAAAAGTTGAAAATAATTTTTTCTGAAAGCTCTCAAAATTCTCTACAGACTTTTGACCGACCGGAGTTGGTATAAAATTTTGTTGAAGAAAAAAATAGTGGTCAGTTTTTTCGAAAAAAACAGAGATCTGCGTTTTAGTAATAGCCATTAATAATTCCATTCTCAAAATTACTCGAAATACTTATTGGGTCAACTTTAACTTTACTTTTAATAATATCGAAAAAATTTGCTATATGTTGTTTCTTGTTTATTTGTAAATAATCTATAGACAAGAGGCAACGTTTTACCTTTTTTATTAAAGTGCAAAGAAAATAGTTGAGTAAAAATCGATTGAACAGCATCAAAGGTTCTATCACAAATCCAATGTAACACACATAGATAGCAACTTTTTCGAATACTAAACTTGCAGCTTTTAAAAATTATCTTTTGATTGATACTGGATTCAAGTGAATATAAGACTTAACTACATTCAAGAAATCTAATGTATTTTTTCTCGTCAAAATTCGGTAAAACACAGGCAAATAGCGACCGTGTACTAAGGCCTGTATCGAATATACTTGTTAAAATAGCTTAGGGGCGATGCCGAAAGTTCCATCACAAAAATATTAACATTTTCTAAAAACTTAATATGTTCACGAGAGCCAAAAACAAAAAAACGCTCTTCATCGTCTTTACCAGAATCATTTAAGAAAATTTCGCAAATCAGGTTTTTTAATGTAAAAGGAACCCATTCTGCATAAAGAACATTCTGGGAACGAAAAGTCAAATAAATGTTCTTGTTGAGATGGGGAATCGAGCTTCTTTTTGCTCTTTATTCTACTAATCGCTTTTCGATCAGCTTCGCTAGATGGTGAGTTCACAATTTCTTTTGTGTTCAATTCTTCAGATTATAGTGACAAAATTTTTCTTGTTTTGGCTTCTGAAAATATGGCTTTTTCTTTCATTTTTGGTCTACTCTCTTTATTGATGAGTAAAGTGGGATTAGAGGCATGGTTATGATTTGAATTTATTAAAATGACTTCATAATTAGCACCTATAGTCTGTAGGCGCACATCTCCACTTAAAAACACCATTATTTGGTTTTCCATTAATACAATAAAAATAACCATCGTATGATAATTGTGGAGTCATTTTTGTTATAAAGTCACATCCTAAGCTGATAGTTAATTGTTGAAAATTATTCGAAAATTCATCAAGTGAATTTATTTTAAAAGCAAAAAAATGAATGTTGAAATTTTTCTAGTAATATTTATTTGATTACATATTCTATCTTCCAGTTGTTCAATAAAAGCTAGTTCAAGTTTCAGCGCGTTAAATCTGCTTTTTTGAACAACAAATCAATATTGGTCGATATTTCGACCTGAATTTTAACAGCAAGACGTAATAAAAAATATCCAGCACCTTGGAAACAAAAAACTTTTAAAAGAAATTTTCGCGAATTTTTTTTTAAACATGTTTTTTTTTTTAATTTAAGAAAAATAATGAATTAGTTCGAAATTTTTATTTAGATTATTTATTTTAAAAATCATCTCCAGTTTGTTCACTATATAAAAATAAAAATGAACTAAATAAAAGTGCAAATAAATAAACAAAAAAACATATACGATCAACAACCATAGCCAATATTTTCCATTCATCATAAATCTCATTAACGCTTAAAGTCTTTTCTTTTTTGCTTGCTAAATTAGCCGTTAATAACAAACGTTGACATTCGAGTATCTCTTTAAGTATTGTAAATTTTAAATTTTCATCTTGTAATTTAAATGGATCGAACGATTTTTGTAATTTAACAAGCATTTTCTCTAAATTTCTACTTATCTCTTCACTAAACGGTACCAATTTATCGTCTTTTTTATTTCTTAAATCATTTTTCGAATCTGTTTCATTGCTTAAAAATCTCTTTTTAACATAAGCTGGTTCGGATTGGTGACTTATAAAATCTGATTCGTTTTCATTTAGCATTTGACTCTCAATATTATTATTACTATTGCTATTATTAATGCAATTATAAACGGGTAATTCGCTATAACTCGATTTAATAATATCGATTTTGTTTTCTTTTTCACTAAGAAAAAAAGCATTGCTTTCATGACAAAAACAAAATACTCTTCCTAAATATCCAATTATGTATTTACGCATCCATTTAGGCACTCGTTGTTTTTTCGGTCCGCGAAAGTGAAAATTCAAAACAACTATTGTCAAAACTACCGATATTAGCACCAGTATTAAATTTACATTAAAATAAAGACCAATTATTGGTAGAGATTTAGCCGCTTTCGGTGTATATTCTGTGATTAATTGTAAGAATACAGTCAATGCAAGTAAGATTGTAATGGTCAATGTTATTTTTTCTAAAATTAATTTCAAATTAAAAAATTAATAGAAAAAATTCTGTCAATTTTAATTTTCTGTAGCAGATATGATTCATTCTGTAAAATGTATTGAAGTGTCGTGGTTAAGAGCTTATTCTCTTAGATTAGTATAAGCTAAAACATGTGTAATGCTGTAAATTTCTATTAAACGATATATTTTGGGGTTTCTTCTAGAAAAATGTTAAGCCACCGAGGATCGAACCCACGACGCGTTTCGAGCTTCTTAGCTCTCATCAGGCGGACATACGATCCACTCAGCCACGGCTTCACATTAATCTAGACTACTTCTTTAAGTGTATACTATGATGCATTACACATGAAAGAAACTTAGCTATTCTTTTTAATAGTTTGTGGTTTTCTTACAAACATATCTGATTTTTGCTAGATAAATACTGAAAAAGCCTAAAATTTTTAATTATGCGTTTTAATTAATACAGTGTTTATAATAAAAGTGTAACGTCAACCGTAACCTTAGTGTAAATGTTTTAATTTATATATTTAAAATTTTCATTTTTAATTCATATTGATGATTTAGGCCTAAACCCCATCAACCTTGTTTATTCATGATAACAAAATGTAGAGAAATTAACTTAATTAGAAAATTCAAATGAAAAAAATCTTATTTTTTTTTGTGTTCAAATTAAATTTTTTCACTCAAAAAATTTTATTTATTTTTTGTATTTACTCAGTAACGTCTAAATGTAAGTTTTGCCTTAAAATATTCTAAAATTTCTGTTTAGAAATTTGAACCCTCACAAAAACAAAAATTCAAGGAATTGACTGAAATTCAAGTCAAAAAAGAAATTCAAATTGAAAAAATTTGTTATAAGCAATTGCTTGGGTTTAAACCCAACAAAAACTTATTTTTTTATATCGAACAAAACTCCACTAATTGAAAATCGAAAATTCTCGATTTTAACGGCATGTCGTTAACCCGAATACCCTGCTTTTTTGACGTTAAATATAAGATAAATCACAAATCAGATTTCAGCAAAAAATCAGAGATTCTCAAATATTACATGTATAAACTATTAATTTTAAATAGTGTAAATTTTATAATTTGCTCCAATTATTTAAAATTTAACTTAATAATTACCTCCTGAATCCGGTGGAAGCCAAAAGACAAACAATGCTTGAAAAAATAAAAAAATAAAAATTTTTTAAATTTTTTGACTTAATAAAAAAACTTACTTAAACTTGATAAAATTGTGAATGGAAATATCATATGATTGACTTAAAATTTCAAAAAATGAATTAATATTTTTTGGAAAATTTTTTTGCTACAGGGTTTGTCAAAAGTCAAAGTCGACTTAGATTCATTCTTGAAAATTACTGTAAAAAATATATTTATTTAAGACTATTGGCATTTTTTGCTTAACTAATAAACATCTTCTTAAAAACCTCTCTTTGACTGTTTAAAATCTCTTAAGATGCTTTTATACAACGTCTTAAAAAAGATTTTTCTAAGATAAGCCTAAGCCTTTTACTTTCGAAAGATTATTTAAGAAATTCAAACGTTTTTTTTTTGACTTTTGACCTTTTTCAAGTCTGTTTTGTTATAACATTTACCGTAGAAAGCGTGATTCCTCTTGAGAAATAAGGTGAATTCAAGCCATACAAAATCATTTTGTTCGTGTGGACTTACTGTAATATTGAGTAGTTTCCATTCAGTATGAATAAATGAATGATTTAAGAATGGCTTTTCATTGTCATAATAAACGATTACTTCTTTTTTACTTCTCGACCATGACTGTAACTCTAATGAACAATTTTGCCTTTTAAAAAAAAATCATCAAAAATTTTTTGATAAATTACTAAAGATTTGTACAAATTCTCTTATAACTCTGAAAAAATTGCAAAATTCTAATACTATTTGATGGCGTAAAGTAATCAGCTGTAAAGTTTTTCGTTAGTACCTTTTGGTCAGTCGTTCGTTAGTTAAGTGTATTAACTTTTCCAGTGATATCGAAAAAGGTGTCCCTATATCACATCAACGATATCAAAATATGTTTTCAAAATTACAACTTGATAAAGATAATTTCTTTAAATATTGTTGTATAGTTACTACTATATTACTGTAAGCACGCACTAGTGATGATCAACTATCAGCTGATCTCGTACTGAAGAGAGTAATCCTCATTAATATAAATTATTATTTCAATTTTCTTTTTTTGATGTTTAACCCAATCGATTTTAAATCACTGTATTAATAATGATAAATTATGTTTCATTTATGTTACAGTTCTTGTTAAATGAGTTTTAACTTTAGTATTCTGTAACTAATCAGAATGTATATTTCCTTTTTTTAAATTAAATTAATTCCAAACCAAACCACCCAATAAAATAAATCTAAATTTTATTTTGTTAAATTTAAGTGTTCATTAGATTAAAGACTATAGTAATATATAGATTCCATGTTGATACCACAAATATACCACAAATAAATTATTAATCTGTGATAAATATAATTATTTTTTTAAAACTTACCTATCAAAAGGAAAATATTTAATATTAACTTTACAATAACTTCTTAGAATATCAGGAACTTGAACAAAAAAAAAACATAAATAAATTATTTTAAATTGATTAAGCATTTAGTAAAACTTACACATCCAAAAAACACTTCCATCCGATTTAACATCAATTAAATAATTATCTCGTTGTGTTGAATAAGCCACATCAGCACTATTAAACAAAACAATATCTTAAAAGAAAAAAAATTGGAAAAATTTTTTAATTATTTTTCTAATAAAAAAAAAAAAACCTGGAGTCCAAATGTCTTTAGATGATAAAACTAATCTTGATTGATTACTAAATTCCTCTGGATTCCATACCAAATGTTGATCGAACCATTTCTATTAAACATTTATTTAAATAAAAAAATTTGTTGTTTTAATTTTATTGTTTTATTACTAAGGCTATTTGTGCATTTGTTATCATAACTTGATTTTGTTCATCCTTTTAAAAAAAAATTAGAATAAACGCCATTTTAAATAATTATTTTTCTAATTACCAAATCCATAATTTGAATTATAGTCAATGTAATATTGACATAAGTAACAGTTGAGGCATTTATAACTGGTCGAACATCAGCCGAGTAATTCGATAGTAAAACACTACGCAAAATACTCTCTTCTGAATTCAACGAGTCGTCTTAATAATAGAAAAAAAATTTTTTAATTTATTTATATAAATTAAAATTTTGTTGATATTTGGTTACAATCGGTGCGTCCTGAAAACGAATCAATATTTTGATAAAATGGCCTCAAATCCTTAAACCATGGATCACTTTTTTCCGCATTATTTTTGGGAATTTTAATATAGCCTTTACAAGCAACAAAATTAATATAATATATCGTGACTAAGATCCTTATCATTTTTTGTTTCTTTTCTTTTTGCTGTATTAATTCTTCTATGATTTCATCAGTTTTTGTTGAAGAATTTCATTTTTTTAATTGAAATTGGAAGCGAACTAAATCTTAATGAAAATTATTTTATTTTAGTGATAAAGAGAGAAAGAGAGAAATAACAACAAGAACAGAATTAGAATCCGTATTTTAATTATTTTTTTTTTGTATGCTAAAAAAATTTATCTAATCTCAAATGAAAATGACAAATTTTCAAAATTGTGTTTCATACAGATAATTTCTGTGAAATCGAATCATTCAATTTGTTAAATTTAACCCATTTTTTGTTGATTAGAATTTTAAAAAGAAACAACACAAGAATCTTGCGAGCATAGAAACCTCGAATAAAATAGGAAAAAAAAATAAGGAATTTTTTTGTCATTACTTTTTTTTTTTTTTGAAAATTTTTTTGTCATTTTTTTTCCTATTAGAAAATAGAAGGAAATTCTAAACGAGTAATCTTTTAGAGAAGAATTTGATTCAGTCAAATTACAAATAAAATATTTATAAATAATAGAAAGCAAATTACAACTAAATAAATAATTAGATATTGTTCTAGGAGAATAGAAAAAAACATTATTGAATACATTTAAAGATATTAAGTTCTAATAAAAAAAGAAATAAAACTTCAATTGGATAAAAGATAAATAGTTTTATTTTTTTTCTATGAAAAAATATTGATTTATTATTAAATTGATTTCAAACATATAATTAGAATACTGTAAAAGCGAAGAAATAAAAAGTTAACTTACGACAAGAAACAATACGACGTAAAATTGAGCTGGGCTTATATGGAATGGCAAATATCAATTGTGTCTAGTATTTACAGTGTAACCTCTTTTACAGTGAATTATCACTATTATAAAGTGATCAGAAGAAAATTGAATACTGTACTTAATCTGATATGTACCAAAATTTAGTAATGTCTAAATGTTTAGCATATCTTTCGCCAGAAGATGTTATTCTAATTAAGGAATAAAGCTCAATTAATAAAATTGAGCGCTTAAAAACATACTTTTCAAAGTATAATGACTCACGAGGTCGCTATATCAAGAAAATTTTAATACCAACTGATCCTATATTCCCTATGGGTCTACTTATTCAACATACACAAAAAAATTTTCACCGAACATGAAAAAAATTTCAACATACATATATTTTCATCTTAACATACTTAACTTTTAAACATACAAAAAAACTTTTAAACGAACATAAGTATGAAAAACATACAAAAAAATTTATTTTCAACATACATAAAATTTTTTTTTTAAATAAATTTTTTTATTTTAGATGAATTTAAGAACTAAAATAGCCATTAATTATGGGAATAAAAGGAAGTATTCCAAACGAAAAAGTTCAGGCAAAGAAATTAAAAACAAAAAAATGAAAATAAACCCAAATGACTCGTTATTAGATGCTGACGAAGATATCTTTGAACCTGTGACGAAGATAAGTGTGTGTAATGAACAAGAATCTAGTCAAAAATCAAGTGTGTGTAATGAACAAGAATCTAGTCAACAATCAAGTGTATGTAATGAACAAGAATATAGTCAACAATCAAGTGTATGTAATGAACAAGAATCTAGTCAAAAATCAAGTGTGTGTAATGAACAAGAATCTAGTCAACAATCAAGTGTATGTAATGAACAAGAATATAGTCAACAATCAAGTGTATGTAATGAACAAGAATATAGTCAACAATCAAGTGTATGTAATGAACAAGAATCTAGTCATGAACAAAAACAACAATCGTCCGAATGCACTCGAACCAAGTCTAGTCAACAATCGTCCGAATGCACTCGAACCAAGTCTAGTCAACAATCGTCCGAATGCACTCGAACCAAGTCTAGTCAACAATCGTCCGAATGCACTCGAACCAAGTCTAGTATGTCGTCATATTGCAAAAAGTTAAAAGAAAAAAATTTAGATTTTAAAATTGTTTCAGTTTTTGAAAAAGAGGACGAATACGAAAAATTTATAAGTAATAATTACATTCACACTAAAACTACTGTAAGCGGATTAATCAAATGTACATGTACCGATTGTAAATTGAGCGACAAACATTTAATGAGACGAATTTATAGAATTTGTAACTGCAAAAAAGATAGTTGTAAATTAAAACTAAGAATTTTTCATTGTCAAAAAACAAATAAATATTATGTGTATAAATTTGGCGAGCATATAGGGTCAATAACTGGTGTAAAAAAAACAAGAGGTATGAATCCGACAGTGAAAAGTCAAATTTCGCATATTTTAGACGAAGACAAAGATATTATACCTACGTGTATTTTAGATCGTTTAATAAACGTATACAATTTTCCTCATATTTTGATACCTTCATTAAAACAGGTATGTAAATTTAATTTATACAAATTAATTAAGTAATTATTATAATATTTATTAGATTCAAAATTATGTGTCTAATTTACGTAATAGAAGAATAAGTCAAAATTCAATTTCAAGTGTATTGGGTATTGTTAAAGAGCATTTGTATGATGAAGATTTGGATGAAAATGAGCCGTTTTTTTTTAACTTAAAGTATGACAAGGATGGGAAAATTGTTATTAATAATGGGTCTGATACAAAACATTTACAATTGATGATAACCACCAAAAATTTGTTGTCACGAATCGATTCTAATTTAAATGGGTGTTACCATATTGACGGCACTTATAAATTAGTTAAAAACGGCTTCCCATTAATCGTGTTGACAAGAACAGATGCTGTCCATAGAGTCCACCCTATTGCTTTTTGTCTCACAAGCCATGAACAAGAAATCGACTTTACAAATTTTTACGAAGGCTTGGTTCAACTTTCAGACGATTTAGATATAGAGTTTGACCCGGAATATATTGTCCAGGATGCATGGGACGCATCGTACAATGCAGCCACCAATTTGTTTGATAATGTTTCAATACTCATGTGTTACTTTCATGTAATGAAAAATTGCAAAGATATATATCGTCAATACCCGCGACCGAAACAAAAAATTATCAAAAATTATATTCGCAAGCTTCATATGTCGACTAGTGGTTCAGATCTGACTAGAAATCTAGCTAATTTTAAAGATTATGCGGTGAACCATGACGAATGTAAATCGCTTTATTATTATTTGAAAAGAAGTTGGTTGAAAGGTAACTACTAATTTTATTTTATTTTATTATTAATATATATTTTATTTATTATTGTGTTTAGGCAGGTTTAGATATTGGCAAATTTATAATAAACCAGCAGGTTTAGATTCAACCAATTCACCAATTGAATCTTTTAATAGATCAATTAAAAGAACATTCACACTAAATAAATGTTTAAGTGTTCACAATTTTGTCAATACAATGGTTCGTATGGCTCGCTATTATTCAGTGAAACAAGATTTATTTGTCACTAAAGCTGTACCTGACAGTAAAACTAAGAAATTGGTATCCTGTTATGCTAAAGGAAATTTTTTTAAACGGATTGATAAAGAGCATTGGAAATTTTCGAAGGACGTGGAGCATACGATAAACTTAAAAGAAGAAACATGTTCATGCTGTCATCATTTGAAATATGGGATTTGTTGTCATTTGTTGGCATTAAAAAAATTGAAGAGTTGTGATGAATTTGTTAAAAAACCGAAGCGAGGTGGTCAAAAGAAAGCTAAAGGTGCTTTAACTAGAATTTAATAATTTTATATTTTTATTATATTAATTTGATAAAATTTGATTAAATCGGACTTGATTGTGCTAAATTTTTTTAATAAAACAATTTGTAACTAAATAATTTTAATTCAAAAATTTGAAAAACTTTTTAAAAAATGTTTGTTTATAAGTCATGTATGTTGAAATTTGTATGTTAGTTAGTTTCATGTTCGTTATTCAGATTTTGTATGTTTTGATTTTTGTTATGTTTGGTGAAAATTTTTTTATGTTCGGTGAAAATTTTTTTGTGTTCGGTGAAACAACAATCTCTATTCCCTATTAATCTATGGAATATTGATTATAGCTTTTTTTGAAAATAAGTCAAGAAGCAATAACTTTTGCGAGTCATGGTACAATACATTTTCAGCGATTTTAAATGCTTTTCTAATTGTATACTAGTATTACCGGAAAATTCCGAAAAAAGACAAGAAATGGTTTGAAAAAAGTACAAAGACCTAAAACGACTAAAAATTTTAGATAATTTAAAAGATGAGACTGAGGTCGAAAGATATCTGTAACATTTGAAGAAAAAATGAACGACAGGAATGAATTTAAAAATTTGAAAATTACAATAAAAAAAATGGTCTATTCTAAATTTATGTAACCTACTGTATGATTTATTAATATGACTCAACACTTAATACACTGAACTCGGTCATATTTACAGCCTGTCAAAATCTCTGAGTAGATTTAATGAGAATCTCGATAAAGTTTTTCTCATGAGATTTTCCAGAGATGTCATTTGATCTCACTAGAAAATGAAAAATCTGATGACTTCATTATGAGAACTCATCAGAAATTCGTTACTTAGATTCTTAATGAGATCAAAAAGTGATTTCGACAGGGAACGGCTCAAACTTTTTAAACTATTTCTTTAGTTTCTTCATTTACTGTCTTTATTTCTGATTGGAACTCAGACAAATAAGCTTAATAAATTTTTACATTACCTAATTTATTTGACAAGTTGTTTTTTTTAATTAGATTTTTTGGATGTACAATTTTATTTTAAAAAATACCAGAGATTGTAACTTATGTTCTAATTGTGAGATTAAAATTGTCATGCTAAATTCTAAATTTTATTTGGAAGTTCTGCAAAAAATTTACAATTTAATTACGCAGTTGATTTTAATACTTTTACATTATGTGCATTCTATTCTAAAGTTATTAAGTGTAGAAATATAATTTGATAAATTAAATTATAGAAACAAAAAGTCCTTAGATACAATTTATTTTTATTTTTTTTCTAATTTCGTTTTATTCTTCTTTTATTCTAGTTATATTCTTATTCTTAATAAAATATATTTTTCTTCAAATCTTTGTCAATTAGGTAATTACTAAAACGCAGATCTCTGTTTTTTTTGGATAAACTGACCACTATTTTTTCTTCAACAAAATTTTATACAAACTCCGGTCGGTCAAAAGTCTGTAGAGTATTTTGAGAGCTTTCAGAAAAAATTCTTTCAACTTTTCCCGACGAGTTTTTGAAAAGTTATTCACCATAAACGAAAAAATTCGAATTTTCGAAAAAATTGATCGGTAGTTTTACTAAAAACCACCTAACAAAATAACTCCGGTCAAATATTTTTAATTCTAAGAACGCTAAAAAGTGTTTTTAAATTTTCAAAAAAAAAATAAACTTACAATCAACGCAATCGTTTTTATTAGCTAGATTATTGGATGAATATCTTGGTCCGTATAGTGATAAATAGGCAGCTGATTGTTTTTTCGAATAGGATTTCTTATTTATTTTACATTCAAATGAATAAATCGACAAAAGAATTATTAAAAATATCAATAAAAAACTGTTAAAAAAATTCCATCTTTTATTCGAATCAATTTTAAACATTATTATTATCATTTTTAAAAATAACCATCAATAATTAGCGCTGCATCTTTAAATAAAAAATTTATAAAAAAAACTTGTTTAATTTTTTTTAGATTTTTTATTTGATAGAAAAATATTATTAAAAATGTTCAAGTATTGAATCTAGTGATTTAATTCCGTTTTATCTTTCAGGAACTTCATACAATAATTTTCTATCTAATCTTAATTTTAAATTAAAATAAAAATTAAAAATACGATCATTATTTATTTAAAATAAATAAAAAAAACCTAAAATTTCTCAACGAGTTATTAAAAACAAACAAACAAACAAATGATTGAGAAATAAATTAAAGCTGAATTTAAATTGGAATCCTTCGAACAAATAAAAAAAATAAATAAATCGTTAAATAAGCTGTCAATCATAAATAATCTTGAGAAATAAAAATAAAATAAGAAATTTAAATTTTAGGTAGATTGATTTAATTTATTTTTCTGCTAATTTAATAAAATTAGTCAGTTGAGCATTAATTCATTATTGGAGAAAATCATTAAAACATAAATTAGGGTTTAAACAATCTAGGGTTTAAACCAAAGTAGTAATTAACCATAAAAAGTTATTTATCTCTAAAATATGCTGTTTTTTATTTGTTGGTTTACTAAAGTTTGTGATTAATTCGCTCAAATCTAGAAATACAATTATTTCAATATAAAACAACATAGAAACAGTCTTGTGTGTTAAATGAAATTTTTAGATTTATTCGAATAATTCTGGATTTTGGACAAGGATTATCGTGCTCAAATATTCAAATATACGAAAAAATTTCATAATTACTATAAGGTAGAGTTGTTAAATTTATTTCTATTCACTCATTACAATTCAGCATTTAAACTAATATTTTTTTTACTTAAGAAATTTTTTCTAAAATTTAAATTGCTACAATTTGCGACGTTTCAGCAATCTCAGTTGCCATTTTCAAGCATAAAATTAACGAAAAATTGAGCAATAGACAATGAACTTTTTTTTTTATATAAAATTCCTTTTTGCACTTTTTGCACTTTTTGGTTTTTAACCTGGATAGGTGTACTTTTTGCACTTTTTGGTTTTTAGCCTAGATAGGTGTCCTTTTTGCACTTTTTGCACTTTTTGGTTTTTAGCCTAGATAGGTGTCCTTTT